>OY856411.1:1338563053-1338735553 GCA_963693085.1 Alisma plantago-aquatica | reverse complement strand
TAGTAGCCCCTAGATATATTTGACATTATTACTAGAAGTTATCAAAGTTTTACTTATTGTAACAATTACTTATCTTGATTATTCCTTAAGTTAGGTTGATTCCTAATGAATAAATTATACGAGACTCCACCCCTTAAAAGGCTTAAACTATAACTTAGTGAATAACCTAGAGGAGAAAAAAGGGTGGGTCCATTAGGTCTGATATATATTTAAAACTAACTATGTAAGTCTTATACCAAGGGCATTAGGGTTGAACATGTCAATCAAAGAGTACTTCACTAAAGAGCTTCTCTACTACTAAACTTACTTGTGGTGGTGACTTTGTTCTAAAAATCATAGATGAAATAAAATAAAATAAACTGTTATACATATAATTTAATATGGAAATAAGTTTAGCGATAAAGGACTTGCAATGAAGATGCAAAATTGGCACCAAAATTGATCCGAGAACCAAGTCAGCCACCTTTCACAACCTGACACATACACTATTATCCTATCACCACTTCCTGCTACAAAAGGGGTCTGATCCTATTATCAGCTTAAATGTCATACAACTACTTCTCTAATATGTAATAATGAGAGAGAAGGGTTTCTTATTACTCATGGCCAATCATAAATCAAACCTACCAAAGCATGACATCCACCATTCCCATTTCATTCTTAATCATAATTCACACTGCCTTATTCTGATTCCTTAGGGAATCATGGGATTACCCAATTTTATAGAAAAATATTTAGGGTTTCCTTGTCACTATCTAGTTCACATCCGTAATTCCTTCACATGTAAAGGTACCCTACATAGTCAATCTACTCATCTTAATCATCACATAAACCAAGTGCACCATTGTAGATGAGAGAGGTGAATACTATGACTACCTACTAAAACATATAGCTTTCTTCAAAAAATTCTCATGTATGAGGCATAACAAGCTTAATGAGTATGGTATGCATCCCTTGGATAGATAGATTTGGGTAGGGTTGTGTGAACATACTCCATGTTGAAGCTAAGGTATACCTAACCACAACATAGCTAATTCAAATCATCACCCAATATCAAGGAAATGATCACCACTCTTCAACTTACAATAGAGTTATAATATCATACATGCATGCTCAGTCCTCATAGCGATGTATTAGAGGCATGCTAGGAAAACAACAAAGAAAGGGTCCTGACTGGAATAAGGGTGAAGCCTATTTATGAGTATTCAAGTCAACCACTACACTTTGGTCATGAACTATCCTCCCATAAGGCTGGGGGAATAGAATATATGATCAATAGTGTCAATACCTATGTAAGGAAATTATGTATTTCGTAAAAGGTGTAGGGTTAACTAGGATTCCCAAAAACTAAGTCTCTATCACATTGTGGTTTGGGAGTGGAATCACCAAATAAGATAGGGACTAAAACCCTAGTTTGTATTCCATAGCTCAGGTGTTGATATATCAACAACCTATAAAGGGTTACTTAGCTATCTAACTAAGGAACAAACATTGAATAAACTAAAATAGTCAAGTCACCGACTGCTTGGAACAACATAGGATAAACTGAAATCGTCAAGTCACCGACTACTTAGGCTTTGATAACATTTTGTAAAGAGTGGGACCCGATAGGGGGTTCACTCAAATGATACAATACAAGAGCCATGTAAAAATAAAGTAGCAGAAACAAAACTATTAAAAATGTTACATGATGATTCATTTACAATTGTTCCTTATCGTAAAAGGTGGAATAGAAAATAAAAAGATACACATCTAATAAATCCAATAATGTGCAAGACCTATTGCATAGGGCAACCCATCCATGCTAAGCCATCCTTAGGTCTAAAATCCTATATATGATCTTCGTATATTTTTGTCTTCTAATGAACCTACACTTGGCTGGAAGGGAACATCACCCAGAACATAGGAAACAAGGTATAGGTCAATAAAAATTGAGTATGTATATATAATAAATACTTTGGGCATTATATTGGGTTAAAAGTACAAAAAGGGATGTTCCTACAAGAAGGAGGCAACTTGCAATTAGTTAAGTTCAAAAGAATTATATAAAGAGAAATGAGGCATGTAAAATTTAGATTACATGAATTGGAATAAAATGTCTTGCCATATCATGACACCACAATTGTAATTTAAAACAATAAACTTTTTCATACATAACAATGTAGACTAAATATACCTAAAACAGGGCCATAACACCATAGGATCATGGACTAAAAGAAATAAGGGTGGAAAGCACACCCCGGGTGGAATACACACACAATATCTAAGTGTGGTGGTACATAAGTACTACTATTCTAGATATTCTAGTCAAACATGTAGCATCCATAAATAGAGTAGCAAGACTTGCAATTTAATCATTTTCTCATAAAAAGGAAATCAAAGAAGGGGGGTCCAAGGACCATATAAACGTGATTGTTTAATAACCAGTTGAACATAATGAATTCAGATCAAGAACTATAAATGTTCAACAATTTAGATTTTTACTAGAATTAACAATTCAAGAGATGCCTCATTAAAAGAATGTAGGTTTCACTCAAATAATGCCCAGGATAAGATAGAGGATGTACATACCTTATGGTCATCTCTAAGTATCAATATCACTCCTTAGGCTAAGGGACATGGCTTTCACAACCTAATCATCATATATGTGCACTGAATTAATATAAGTTACATCGAATCCATTACTTAGAAAATGACCATGTTGTGCGTTGGAAATCCGGTCTCAAAACACATCGTATCAAATCCTTTGCATTTTTTTGATTCCAAAAATGTATTTATTGCATTATGTGGATAAACCAATAATTTCTTATGGATTTTACAAGTCAAATACATTTTTGAAAAGAAAAAGAAAATAATTTGTGAATGAACAAAGTGCCCGTAACTGAATTGCGATGATTATATATGTAACACCCCAATTTTTCACAACAAAAAAAAATTATAAAATGAATTTTATTTAAATAATAATAGTCAAAGGGCTTAATGTAAAAAAGTCATGGAATGATATTCCTCATAGAAAAAAATAAAGTAAGACAAATAAGAAAAAAATAATACTAAAAAATACACTTTCTCTTATACATATGCCATCATGTATTGCAATTAACTTAAAATGTTGAATGAATGATTTCCCTTCTCTTTTTCTCACTTTGTCCCCGAAAATGTTTGCAAAATTAAAATAGGAAAAAATAAAAGGAGTAGAAACTGAAATGATAAACATATATCTTAAACAAGAAGTCTACTTTCTTTTATAGTTTTTTTTTTTAAATAAAAGGGATAAAACAAAATTCACTATTTCTCTGTCCTATTTGGAATACTCAAAAGATAAAGAAAAATGCAATGCAGTTAACAGATTAATTTTGGATGCATGGATATAATATTCATCAATCACATGATGTGGATATTACTTGCTTTCCCCTATTGCATACATGTAACATTTTCTTCTCTTGAGTCTCTTTCTTTAATATAGGCATAATAGACTTAAATGTGAATAAATATTGATCATCTCATTTTTAGAGTCAAAGAAATGATTAAGGAGAATCTTTTAACATTATCTCACCATTTAATACATGAAAATGAAGTAAATAACAAATATGGACATTGCGAATAAAAGATATTCAAAACTCAAATTTTATTGACTCTAAAGGATCTATATTATGTAATTAATGTGTGGTCCAAATTTTGCTTTGTTTCAAATTCGTTTGACCTCTCAAATAAATATAAATCACAATATCAATCCATTTAACACATGCAATGTAAACATTAATTAATTGTTGGTCAAAATTAGTCGACATGAGACCACATATTTAAAATAATAGAAGAGAATCTACAAGGAGAGTTTGATTATTTTCTTTCTTTTAACTTTCCAAAGTTCAATTAATTGAATACAATGTGATAAATATATTAATTTGAGACTACAAAAATGTGGGTTTTGACCCATTACCTTTCCAACACAACTACGAAGTGTGATATGAAAATACAAATGTCATTATGGATGATAAGAGGTTATAAAATTTATCGATGATTAAAAATGTTTTATTGTTACATAGTTATAACATTATTTTAAACAACTATGAATTATATGGGAACGAGAAATTGCAATCAACAATTTTTAATTAACACATTGAAATCACATTATATACTCTTGTTATACAACTAGTGCATGTAGATGTAAAATAAAGTTCTTTTTCTCTTTCCTCCATTTTGTGATTTTTTTATAAAATGAAATAAAGTGTCTCGGCCTTAGTTACATGGAAATATGACATTATGGTAATTATGTAAGGAATGGTACAACTCTCACGTTTTCTCTCTTTCTTTGTGATTAAAAATAAAATGTAATGGTAATTTAGTTAATGTAATATTTTTGATAAACAAATAAAAGCAAACGATAATACATTATCTCTTAAATATCTCATACAAAAGATATAAAAGATAATAAAGGAAATTCACAAACAAAAGATAATTAGTTTAACCACAAAGTTGGACTTTAGTAATTAACAAAGAGAAAGCCATTTTTCACATATTCTTACCTTTTCATATATTGGAGTTAAGATAATGCCAATGTTTAATTAAAGGACAAAACATATTAAAAAAATTAAGTCCACTTGGACTAGAAAGTTCTAGACCCCTAACACCTATAAAAGGGACCCCCATGATCCCAGCATACCAAGGAAAAACACACTAGCCTATGTTCTTACAAATCACATCCAAGCACTGCCTCAAAGATTAGAAAAACCATCTTAGGATCAACTTTGCTCGAAGCAGACTAGCCTATTTTCTTGTAAAGCACATCCAGGTGCTACCTCAAGGATCAAAGATACAGTCTTAGGATCTACATTGCTCCAAGGTAAATGGGTCATGTTGCTGAGCACAATTATTTATGGTTGTTTGCATGTTAAGTATAAAGTAGACATTATCATTTCAAGTTTAATGTTTTAATCATGTTCACTATATCACTTCTTGATGATTGCTATATGATATGTCCTATGGTTATAGTGTTCACTATGATTATAGCTTATGATTAATGACTCATGAAATCATGTAAATGATCAAGAGGGAGAAATCTCATCATGTTTAAGTGATCATGTTAATGGGGAGAAATCCCATCATGTTAATATCAAAAATCATGATTATGTTAATGTTAATGTCATGTTAATGATCAAGTTAATTGGAATTGAAATAGTCTTTATATGCTCCCGAATTATGGACCTCAAAGGGTCGTCAAGGGCTTTCCTAGCATCAAGGGCTTTCCTAGCAATCATGTGCTCCTAAGGGGGCGTCATAGAGGGATGCATACAATTTCTTTTCAATTCTTCATGTTAATAATGCTATTCAACAATGATTATAGTTAATTCATGTCAAGTTTTCTTACATGTCAAGTATATTTACTTTTCTCTTATTATAAAGAGCCAGTACCGTTTACTGATGTGTTATTTTCCCCTTTGCATGATTTGGGACGTGATGTCCCCAAGAATTGGAGCAAGTAAGACCTCAAGAGAAGCAAGCAAGGACTAGAAGACCTTGAAGAGCTAACTAGTGGGGTTCCATCCATACTAGGCGATCCAATGTTATAAAGATGTTTACTTTTATGTTTAGGTTTCCATGCTTAGAAATGTTTGGACATGTTATAGAGCTCAACCATACTTTCCTATGTAAAGAACAATGTATGAATCTCAATGGTTATTTATGTATTTATTTGATATGATTTCATAAATGTGACATTCCTCCTTCAAGATAAAAGCTTTCGCTCAATTATGATATATGTCTAATGGAGGGGTGTTACATTAATGGTATCAGAGAAGATAAATGGATGACCACCAAGAAGCAATATGATTCGTATGTTCTAACCCTAGGTACAGGAAAAGTAAGTATGTGATATTAAAATCAAAGTAGAGGTCTAGCTCAAACAAGGACTAGGGTTATATGCCTAGACGTTATGGATTTTTGTGTCTAACTCTAGAATTGTACATATCATCCTCCCTCTTTTTCTCATGTGTTTGTGGTATGGGATACATGGTTATTGGATTTTGTAGAGAGAATGTTATGTGCATAATCATATTTGTCTAGTCCTTTCTAGTGCAAGTGGTATGGTACATGTGCATGAGAGATGTGCTAAGACAAGTATGATAAATCATGTCATCTTTGAATATATGAGCGGCCGACATGTATTCAAAGGTTACAAATAAAATAAGAGTTGACATCAAAAGCGTGAGACTTATAGTCACATAAACCTAATTAGATTCATTGTCGAACCAAGCATGCATTCGAAGAGTAGATATTTGACATAAATAAGCAAGAATCAGAACCCCTAGAGAAGAGGTCCTTTACCATATCAATGATGATGTGAAATGGATTACCCACATGTTGGTTTTAATAATTAGTTTTAGATAGTGTTTTACCATGAAAATGAGACCTTAAAATGAAATCAAAATTTAGTGTACATAGAATATGTTAAACGCAATGGTGGGTAGTATCGTAGAAAATTTCGAGGACAAAATTTATTTTTAAGGAGGGTAGAATTGTAACACCCCAATTTTTTTCACAAAAAAATTTTATAAAAAGAATTTTATTAAAATAATAATAGTTGAAGGGCTTAATGTAAAAAGGTCATCGAATGATACTCCTTATAGAAAAAAATAAAGTAAGACAAATAAGAAAAAAATAATACTAAAAAATACACTTTCTCTTATACATATGCCATCATGTATTGCAATTAACTTAAAATGTTGAATGAATGATTTCCCTTCTCTTTTTCTCACTCTCGTCCTTGAAAATGTTTACAGAATTAAAATTGGAAAAAATAATAGGAGTAGAATTCGAAATGATAAACATATAGAGTGAACAAGAAGTCTACTTTCTTTTATAGTTTTTTTTAAATTAAAGGGATAAAACATAATTCACTATTTCCTTGTCCTCTTTAAAATACTCAAAAGATAAAGAAAAATGTAATGCAATTAACGGATTAATTTTGGATGCATGGATATAATTTTCATCAATCACATGATGTGGATATTACTTGCTTTCCCCTATTGCATACATGTAACATTATCTTCTCTCGAGTCTTTTTCTTTAATATTTTTTTCCATATAGGCATAATCGACTTAAATGTGAATAAATATTGATCTTCTCATTTTTAGAGTCAAAGAAATAATTAAAGAGAATCTTTCAACATTATCTCACCATTTAATACATGAAAACGAAGTAAATAACAAATATGGACATTGTGAATAAAAGATATTCAAAACTCAAATTTTATTGACTCTAAAGGATCTAGAGTATGCAATTAATGTGTGGTCCAAATTTTGTTTTGATTCAAATTCGTTTAACCTCTCAAATAAATATAAATCACAATGTCAATACATTTAACACATGCAATGTAAACATTAATTAATTGTTTGTCAAAATTAGTCGACATGAGACCACATATTTAGAATTGTAGAAGAGAATCGACAAGGAGAGTTTGATTATTTTCTTTCTTTTAACATTCCAAAGTTCAAATAATTGAATACAATGTGATAAATATATTAATTTGAGACTACAAAAATGTGGGGTTTTGACCCATCACCTTTCCAACACAACTACAAAGTGTGATATTAAAATAGAAATGTCATTATGGATGATAAGAGGTTATAAAATTTATGGACGATTAAAAATGGTTTATTGTTACATAGTTATAACATTATTTTAAACAACTACGAATTATATGGGAATGATCAATTGCAGTCAATAGTTTTTAATTAACACATTGAAATCACATTGTATACTCTTGCTATACAACTAGTGCATGTAGATGTAAAATAAAGTTCTTTTTCTCTTTCCTCCATTTTGTGATTTTTTTATAAAATGAAATAATGTGTCTTGGCCTTAGTTACATGGAAATATGACATTATGGTAAATATGTAAGGAATGGTACAATTCTCACATTTTCTCTCTTTCTTTGTGATTACAAATAAACTGTAATGGTAATTTAGTTAATGTAATATTTTTAATAAAAAAATAAAAGAAAATGATAATACGTTTTCTCTTAAATATCTCATACAAAAGTTATGAAAGATAATAAAGGAAATTCACAAACAAAAGATAATTAGTTTAACCACAAAGTTGGACTTTAGTAATTAACAAAGAGAGACGTTTTTTACTTATTCTTACCTTTTCATATATTGGAGTTAAGATAATGCCAATGTTTAATTAAAGGACAAAACATATTAAAAAATTTAAGTCCACTTGGACTAGAAAGTTCTATACCCCTAACACCTATAAAAGGGACCCCCATGATCCCAGCATACCAAGGAAAAACACACTAGCCTATGTTCTTACAAATCACATCCAAGCACTACCTCAAAGATTAGAAAGACCATCTTAGGATCAACTTCTCTCCAAGCAGACTAGCTTATTTTCTTGTAAATCACATCCAGGCGCTACCTCAAGGATCTAAGATACAATCTTAGGATCTACATTGCTCCAAGGTAAATGGGTCACGCTACTGAGCACAATTATTTATGGTTGTTTGCATGTTAAGTATAAAGTAGACATTATTGTTTCAAGTTTAATGTTTTAATCATGTTCACTATATCACTGTTTGATGATTGCTATATGATATGTCCTATGTTTATAATGTTCACTATGATTATAGCTTATGATTAATGACTCATGAAAATCATGTAAATGATCAAGAGGAAAAATTCTCATCATGTTTAAGAGATCATGTTAATGGGGAGAAATCCCATCATGCTAAGTTCAAAAATCATGATTATGTTAATGTTAATGTCATGTTAATGATCAAGTTAATTGGAATTGAAATAGTCTTTATATGCTCCCAAATTATGGACCTCAAAGGGTCGTCAAGGGCTTTCCTAGCAATCACGTTCTCCTAAGGGGGCGTCATAGAGGGATGCATACATTTTCTTTTCAATTCTTCATGTTAATAATGCTATTCAAGAATGCTTATAGTTAATTCATGTCAAGTTTTCTTACATGTCAAGTATATTTACTTTTCTATTATTATAAAGTGCCAGTATCGTTTACTGATGTGTTATTTTTCCCCTTCGCATGACTGGGGACGCGATGTCCCCAGGAATTGGAGCAAGTAAGGACTCAAGAGAAGCAAGCAGGGACTAGAAGACCTTGAAGAGGTAACTGGTGGGGTGCCATCCATACTATGCGATCCAATGTTATAAAGATGTATACTTTTATGTTTAGGTTTCCATGCTTAGAAATGCTTGGACAAGTTATAGAGCTCAACCACAGTTTCCTATGTAAAGAATAATGTATGAATCTCAATGGTGATTTATGTATTTATTTGATATGATTTCATAAACGTGACATTCCTCCTTCAAGATAAAAGCTTCCTCTCAATTATGATATATGTCTAACGGAGGGGTGTTACAATATGTGAGTGTAATGCTGGGGCTATAAAGTTACATGGAGAATGAAAATGCGGTCAAAAGTATGTCAAAGAATGTGAGAAGTCTGAAATATCATTCGTGGGTAACACATGCCAAAGTTGACAGTACAGGTAAGAGTGGGTTTTCAACCCAGGTATTGAGTCCTCGTCCTGCTCACGCACCATGGCCATTGAAGCTCACTGGAGCCTGCTTGGGAAAGGATCTACTATGATACTCAGTGTATAGGTGCACCAGGGAAAAACCTTGGAGAAATCTCTATGTTCGACCGAACCATTCAACTTCTCAGTGAGGTGAAGGGAAACTAGGAGTCATCCTTTCAGACTCCATCCTTGGTTGGATAACTATTAAATAATGAAACCATAAGAGCACAAAGTAGTAGAGGCAAACACATTCACCATATTGTTGGGAGATAGTGAATATAAGGGAACATTCCCTCACTTGAAAGGACCAAAAACACCCCTAAGGAGCACTGCAGGTTCCCCAAAGCTGGGTAAGGAGTCGAAGATCATGCTTTAACATGGTAACGGTGTAGTAGAAGAAGAACAAAATTTGGCTTTATACTCCCACCCACAAACACCTCTAACTCCCAAAAACCCCACTAGCTACCCTTATGAGTGTGGCTGAGTTCTCGAGAGTCAGGGATCTATGGCATCTCCTTTCAGCAAGGAGCAAAAATGATGGGGAAGACGATTCTCATTGACCCAAGCACTGACAAAGAGGCATGATCATTTGACATTATAGGAAGGGAGATTAGGTGTGGTAGATGGTTACCTCATGTTCCATTGTACAGAGAAGTCATGATTTGCTGGGACGACAGGGATATTTTTGGAGAGGGAAGTTTGATCTGGTAGAGAGAAACCATGAGGCTTATCTTCAATTGACTGGTACACAAGGTGAAGGACGATAAGATGAAGGTTTTTGGGTAGTTAGAATCTACTTGGATCTTGATTCAATAGGTTTTCAAGGTCACTGGAAGTGGTCGCATTAGAGAAGGAAGGAGATTTTGTGTTTCTTATATATGACTCAGGAGTGGGTGATTTAGGTCTATATGGACACAGGAGGTTGACACAAATCTAATGGCAAAGAAATCATGTAGAATGATGAATTATGGAGGGAGAAAGATGAGGAGGAATGAGTCACTGGGGAATGGGTCACGTAGGAAGTCTTGTGTGGGGGGTTGTCGATGATGGAAGATGAGATCCACTTGCCCGACTTGACTAGCCACATGACACATTGATAAAGTTGACTTTTGTTTAAATGGCATGACAATGAATTAATCCCACAACTTATGTCAGGAAAGAGTATGACATTGGATTTATATTAGAAAAATTGATCAAACTTATGTCTTTCTAATAAAAACCATCTTTGTGGGTGTATTCGATATCCAATTAAGCCTAAAATTGGTAGGTTAGCTATTTAGAGTATGAGGAACAAAAATTTGGAACTATATTCGAAATTTTGGATTATTTGTGTTATATTTGCCCATGTTTACATTTCATCAATAAATTAGGGTTTGAAGATCATCCTAATGGTCAATTTGGGTGAAATCCTTTGGGTTATTTCCAATCTATAACTCTAAGGCCCATGGTCATCATAAAGTATTGGCTCGATAAATATTGGCTAGTGTTATTACACATATATACCAACTATACAATTTATTAGGGCTATCACATTCTAAGATTTCATGTACATGGACTAATAATGAGTCAATTAGGACTAAAAGATCCCAACAAGGTCAAATATATCCTACAATAGGGAATTATACATACTAAACGATATGTATATGAAAGGGGTCAAGAAGAGAAAAGAAGGGAATCGGATTATAACATAGTAGAGTAGGGGTCTAGAAGAATTGAGGATCAACCTATGTGCATCGAATTGAGTTTTCCTTAACACTCCACCCCTTATAGAGGATTTTTCCCCCAAAATCCATCCAGTTGTGGTATGGTATACTAAGTTATACTTTTAACCAAGTTATAAGTTTCTAGTATACTTAATGTAGGGGGTCATATCATACTATTCATGTTAGACTTATGGTCTACTCTCAAGGTGAATATATATGTCTCCATGTGTCATGCATCCATTAATATGATTATGTTAGATGTTGGGATAGAAAAGTCACAACAAGAAGTAGGATTATGTTAACCAATTTTCATCCATTATGGCTACCTTTAATGTTATCATAGTTTTTCCATTCTTTGATCATGGTCCACACTTTTTCCTTATCATCATCATCGTCATCATCATCATCATTATCATCAATAACAACAACATCACCATCTACTCATCATCATCACCATCATCATCATCATCATCATCATCACCATCATCATCATCATCATCATCATCATCAACAACAACAACATCTACTCATCATCGTCATCGTCATCATCATCATCATCAATATCATCAACATCATCACCTACTCCTCCTCCTCCTCATCCTCCTCCTCCTCCTCATCACCATCATCATAATAATAATAATCATCATGATGATAATGATCATCATCATCATCATCATTATCATAATAATAATAATAATAATAATAATAATAATAATCATCGTCATCATCATCATCATCATCATCATCAAAAACATCATCATCATCATCTACTCCTCATCATCATCAACATCATCATGATAATCATCATCTACTCCTCAACATCATCAACATCATCATCATAGACTCATCATCATCATCAATAACAACAACAACAACAGCTTCATCATCATCATCATTCTCGCTAACATTATATTTATAATAGTCACTTTATGTATGACGTGGTTATATGTCTTGTTTTCCTTCCAGTGTTAGGGTTATAGATTTTATCAAGGGGGTCTAATTATGATGTGTTACATCACTAAGACAAAACATTTTACAATAGGCATATTTGAGTTGCTTAGTCTAACATGCCAAGCTGAAATAGATGGGTCGGAACTAGCCATTGAAAAAGAAATTCTAGTACTTTATGAAATGCAGTAGGTTACCACAAACACCTTGATCTTCAAGTCAAGAAAGTGGATTACGGATTTCCTTAGAATCAGCTATTATAAAATTTATTTATAGATTTAATCAAAGGGGTCAAATTATGATGTGTTACATGACTAAGACCACACTCATTCTTTAATAGGCATATTAGGGTTGAGGTTTAAGTTTAGGGTTTGTTTTTGTTGCAGATTTTCTCATTCATATTCGAGAACTACAGTGTGTTATATGCAACTTATTGAATTTCTGATGCATGAGTTAACCTTACTCATTATATTACACATGTATTGATTAATGTGTAATCAGTTCATTTTCACGTCTATTTATTATGGTCACATGGGAAAATGTTTTGAAATTCCATCATACTAAGTGTGTTCTCCCTAGCCTCCACTGTAAAGTTATCCTTACCATTTAATTATTAGTGATTTGGGGTATATGCTATTAATTTTATATTTTAGGTATAATTTTTATTTTTCCCTACACCTAACTTAAACACATCCTTTAAGGATAAGCCAAGATAAAATTTTAGAATATATTTCAATTATCAAGGTAACATTTATGATGATAGGATTAGCAAGGCTCAGCCAAAATTCCCAATTTAGTAGCCTCTACAAATGTTTGACATTATTAGTAGGACTTATCCAAGTTTTACTTATTGTAACTATTATTAATCCTGATTATTTCTTAAGTTAGGTTGATTCCTAATGAATAAATTATATGAGACTACACCCCTTAAAAGGCTTAAACTACAACTTAGTGAGTGACCCAGGGGGAAAAAGGGTGGGTCCACTAGGTCTCATATATATTTAAAACTAACTATGTCAGTCTTAGATCTAGGGTATTAGGGTTGAACATGTCAATCAAAGGGTACTTCACTAAAGAGCTTCTTTACTACTCAACTTACTTGTGGCAGTGATTGTGCTAAAAAAATCATTAATGAAATAAAATAAAATAAACTTTTGTACATATAGTTTAATAATGGAAATAAGTTTAGAGATAAAGGATTTGCGATGAAGATGCAAAATTGGAACCAAAATTGATCTAAGAACCAAGTCAGTCACCTTTCACAATCTGGCACATACACTATTATCCTATCACCACTTCCTTCTACGAAAGGGGTCTGATCCTATTATCAGCTAAAAGGTCATGCAACTACTTCTATAATATGTAAGCATGAGAGAGAGAAGGACTCATGGCCAATCATCAATCAAAACTTACTAAAGCATGACATGCACCATTCACATGTCATTCTTAATCACAATTCACACTGCTCATTGTGATTCCTAAGGGAATCATGAGATTACCCAAATTTACAGAAAGAGATTTAGGGTTCCCTTCTAACTATCTAGTTTACATCCATAATTCCTTCACATATAAAGGTACCCTAGATAGTCAATCTAGTCATCTTAATAATCACATAAACCATGTACACTATTGGAGATGAGAGAGGTAAATACTATGGATATCTACCAAAACTTATAGCTTTCATCAACAAATTCTCATGTATGAGGCATAATAAGCTCAATGAGTTTGGTATACATCCTTTGGATAGATGGATTTGGGTAAGGTTTTGTGAACAAACTCCATGTTGAAGCCAAGGTATACCTAACCAAAACTTAGCTAACTCAAATCATCACCCAATATCAAGTAAATCATCACCATTCTTTAATTTATCATAGAGTTCTATTGTCATACATGTATGATCAGTCCTCATAGTGATGCATTAGAGGCATGCTAGGAAAACAACAAAGAAAGGGTCCTGATCGGAATAAGGGTTAAGCCTGTATATGAGTGTTAAAGGAAACCACTATACTTTGGTCATAAACTATCCTCCCATAAGGCTCAGGGGAATATAATTTAATGATCAATAGAGTCAATACCTATGTAAGGTAATTATGCATTTCGTAAAGGGTGTAGGGTTATCTAGGATTCCCAAAGACTAAGTCTTGACCACATCGTGATTTGGGAGTGGAAATCACCAAATTAGATAGGGATTGACACCCTAGTTTGTATTCCATATCTCAGGTGTAAGCATATCAACACCCTATAGAGAGTTACTTAGCTATCTAACTAAGGGACAACATAGGAAAACTTGAAATAGTCAAGTCACCAACTGCATAATATTTGATACCATTTTCTTAAGAGTGGGACCTAATAGGGGATCCACTCAAATGATACAATACAAGAGCAATGTAAAAATAAATCAACGGAAAGAAAGCTATTACAAAGTTACATGATGATTCATTTACAATTATTCCTTGCCATAAAAGGTGGAATAGGAAAATAAAAAGATACACATCTAATAAATCTAATAACATGCAAGACCTATTGTAGAGGATAACCCATCCATTCCAAGCTATCCTTAGGACCAAAGTCCTATATATAATCTTCGTATATCTTTGTCTTCTAATGCACCTACACCTGGGTGAAAGGGAACATATCCCAAAACATAGGAAACCAGGCATAGGTCAGAAAAGGCTGAGTATGTACATATAGTAAACATTTTGGGCATTATATCGGGTTAGAAGTACAAAAAGGGATGTTACCAGAAGAAAGAGGCTATTTGCAATTAGGTAAGCTCAAAACAATTATATCAACAAAAATGAGGCATGTTAAAATTTAGATTATAGGAATTAGAATAAAATGTTTTTCCATATCATTTAACCACAATCATAATTTAAATTAATAAACTTTTGCATGCATAACAATGTAGACTAAATATACCTAAAATAGGGCCAACACCATAGGATCATGGCCAAAAAGAACTAAGGGTGGAAACGCACACCCCCAGAGGAATACACAAACACACACTATATAAGTATAGTTGTACATAAGTACCACTATTCTAGATATTCTAGTCAAACATGTAGCATGCATAAATAGAGTAATAAGACATGCATTTTTAGTCATTTTCTCATAAAAAGGCAATCAAAGTAGGGGGTCCAAGGACCCATATAAACATGATTGTTTAATGATCACATGAACATAATAAATTTAGATCAGGAACTATTTTATGTTCAACAATTGAGATTTTCAAAAGAATTAAGAATTCAAGATATGACTCATTAAAAGAATGAAAGTTTCAGTCAAATAATGCCCAAAATAAGATATAGGACGTACATACCTTATGGTCATTTCTAAGTATCAATAACATTCCTTTGGCTAAGGGGCATGACTTTCACAACCTAATCATCATATATGTGCACTCAATTAATATTTACTTTGAATTCATTACTTAGAAAATGATATGACTTTGTGTTGGAAATGTGGTCTCAAAACCTATCCTATTAAATCCTTCGTATTTTTCTGATTCTAAAAATGTATTGATATGCATTATGTGGATAAACCAATAACTAATTATCGATTTTACAAGAACATTTTCTAAAAGAAAAAGAAAATAATTTGCAAATGGCCAAAGTGCCCATGACTGAATTGTGATGATTAAACATGAGTGTAACACTGGGGCTATAGTGTTACATGGCTAATATAGATGTGGTCAAAGGCAGGTCAAAGAAAATGAGAAGTCTGAAATACACTTTGCGGGTAACACAAGCCAAAGTTGACATTACGGGTAAAAGTGGGTTTTCAATCCAGGGACTGAATCCACTTCTTGCTCACGCACCATGGCTGTAGAAGCTCATCGGAGCTTGTTTGGGCAAGGATAAACTATGATACTCTGTGTACATGTGCACCATGAAAAAATCTAGGATAAATCTTTGTGTTCGGCTGAACCCTCTGACTTCTCAGTGAGGTCAAGGGAAATTGTGAGTCATCCTTTCATAATTCAGCCATGGTTGGAGAGATATTAAAGAATGAAACCAGAAGAGCACAAAGCAGTCGAGGAAAACACATTCACTCATATTGTCAGGCGACAGTGAATACAATGGAACAATTCCTCATTCGGAAGGAACAAAAACACCCCTAAGGAGCACTGCATGTTCCAAAAAGCTGGGTAAGGTAGAAGAAGATCAGAATTTGGCACTGTACTCACACCCACAAACACCTGTAAATCTAAAAAGCCCCTCTGAATACCCCTTATGAGTGTGGTTGAGTTCTTGAGAGTTAGGGATGTAAGGCATCTCCTTTTATCAAGGTGCAAAAATGAAGGGACGATGATGCTCGATGACCCAAGCAAAGAGAAAGAGGCATGATCATTCAACATTATAGGAAGGGAGAGTAGGTGTGGCAGATGGTTACATCACATTCAATTGGACTGAGAAGTCATGCTTTACTGGGATGATGAGGAGATTTTTAGAGAGGGAAATGTGATCTGGCAGAGATAAACCATGAGATTTTTCTTCAACTGACTGGTACGCAGGGTGAAGGAGGACGGGAGAAAGGTTTCAGGGTGGTTAGAAACTACTTAGATCTTGATTCAGTGGGGTTTTGAGGTCATTGGAAGTGGTAGCATCAGAGAAGGAAGGAAGGAGATCAGGATTTTCTTACATATGGCTTGGGAGTAGGTGATTTAGGTGTTTATGGACTCGGGAGGTTGAGGTGAATCTAATGGTGAAGAAATCATGTGGAATGATGAACTGTGTAGGAAGAAAGGTGAGGAGGAATGAGTCATTAGGGAATGAGTCACGTAGGTGGTTTCTCACATGGGGTTGTCGAGGATGGAAGGTGAGGTCCACTTGCCCGACATGACCATCCCGCATGACACAATGATAAAGCTGACTTTAGTTTAAATGGTGTGACAACGAATTAATCACAGAACTTGGGTCAGAAAAGAGTGTGACACTCAATTTACATCAAAAAATTGATCGAGCTTACGTCTTTCTAATAAAAACCACCTTTTTGGGTGTATTCGGTATCCATTTAAGTCTAAAATGGGTAGGTTAGCTAATCAGAGTATGAATAACACGAATTTGGAACTATATTTGAAATTTGAGGTTATTTGTGTTATATTTGACCGTATTTATATTTTATCATCAAAGTTATGGTTTTGAAGATCATCCTAATGGTCAATTAGAGTGAAATCCTTTGGCTTATTTCCAATTTATAATCTAAAGACTCATGGTTGTCCTAAAGTATATTGTTGTGTCACAAACTATAGACTAGTGTTATTACACATAGATTCCAATTATACAATTTCTTAGGGCTATCACATCCTAATATTTCATATACATGGACTAATAACGAGTCAATTATGATTGAAAGATCCCAACAAGGTCTAATATATCCTACAATAGGGAATTATACATACTAAAAGGTATTTATATGAAAAGGGTCAAGAAGAGAGAAAGAAGGGAATTGGATTATAACATAGTCGAGTAGGGGTCTTGAGGAATGGAGGATCAACCTATGTGCATGGAACTGAGTATGTTACAAGGTTGCTAAAGCTAGATCCTTTGTTTTATTATCTTTTTCTTCTAAAAAACTTATGTAGTTAACTATATTGAAAGCCATATATATTTAGTTTCTTTTCCTTTCTGCTTCTACTGACATACATATATATATATATATATATCTGGTGCATGCTTATTTACTAGGAATATTATACATGCATTCCTCAATATCTATTATCTTTGTGAAATGATGGTTGTTTTGTACATCCTTCAAATTTTAGTAAGGAGGTGATCTCGCCTCTTTTCGACACAGTATCAGAGCCTTTGGGTTGCTATTAGGGCATGAATTTGAATATAAGGGTGTTTAGAAAGTATAAGGGTTCAAGGGCTGGCAAGATTTTCCTCTGCGCCACTAGTTTGTTTTACAAGGACTCCCAGATCCATATGAAACCTGCCTAGCATGAGCTGACACAGATTGTCTAAAATAGCATTCTTTAAGATAATAGTAGCCTTAGACATTATTTTCTCATCTATGTTGCTATAGTCCTGGAAACCTACTATGATAACATTGCCTTTCAGGAGAGTTGACTTGTTTGACAACATGAACAATAACAACAACTCCCTACCTTGAACCTTTGTATATCAGGGAAGATGTTTCCTTTAGACTTTATCCTGCTCTACATGTCTGCTTTTGATGTTATCTTGGGCATGGATTGGTTGAAGAAGCATGATGCAGCCTTATTCTATCAAGAAAAGAAAGTTAACTTGTTGCATCTTGTTGGAGAGAGGCTTTGTATCAAGATTAGGAAGTGAGAGGATCGACAATTTGTCATCTCTATCATTGAAGCTGAAAAACTTGTCTGGCAAGGGTGTAGATCATACTTAGCATCTATTGTTCTTGATGCCACACCTCCTACTCTAGATCATATAGATGTGGTGAAGGACTTTCCTAATGTGTTTTGTGAGGAGCTGTCCGAACTTCCACCAACTTATGAGGTGGAATTTTCTATCGATCTTATGATCGGTAATTCACCGATCTGAAGCCACCTTGCCACTTGGACCCTGCTGAACTTGTCGAGCTTAAGAAGCAACTTCAGGTGCTTCTTTAGATGGTTTTTATCCTCCCTAGCATCTCACCTTGGGGAGCCCCTATCTTGTTCATGAATAAGAAGGACAGTTTGTTGCAGATGTGCATGGACTACCACCTTCTCAACCATGTGACGGTGAAGAACTATTATCCCTTGCGTCACATTGATGACATGTTCGATTAGCTGAAGTCATCCACCATTTTTTTAAGATGGACCTATGAAGTGTCTACTACTAGATGCATGTGAAGGATGAAGATATGTTGAATACAATGTGTAAAACTTGCTATGGGTATTATGAGTTCCTAGTCATGCCTTTCGGTTTGACTAATGCCCCTGATGCTTTCATTGACCTGATGAATCGAGTATTCCACCCTTATCTTGATCAGTTTGTCGTGGTGTTCATTGATGATGTTTTGGTTTACTCCAAGATGGAAGAACAACATCACAAACACTTGTAGATTGTGCTCAATAAATTGAGAGAAAACCTAATTTATGCTAAATTCTCAAAATGTGAGTTCTGGATAAAGGAAGTGATGTTTCTGGGTCATGTCATTCCTGCCAAATATGTATATGTTAATCCTACAAAGGTAGAAGTTGTGACCAAGTGGAAAGCTCCAAAGAATCCCTTAGAGATTCATTGTTTCCTCAGATTAGCATGTTACCATCAGAGATTCATCAAGAGCTTCTTAGAGTTGACCTTGCCTTTGACCAAGTTGACACGAAGGAGGTCGAATTCTCCCTAAATGTGAGAATAGTCTCCAGAAGTTGAAGGAGTGTTTGACATTTGCACCTATTCTTGCCTTGCCTATTGAAGGCATAGCCTATGTCATTTACATTGATGTTTCCAGACAAGTCTTAGGGTATGTATTGAGGCAAGAAGGTAGACTGATCACCTATGCATCCCGCCAATTGAAATTGAATGAAGCAAATTGGCCTATGCATAACTTAGAGCTAGCTACCATTGTCATCCTCTAAAAATCTGGTGGCACTATCTCTATGGAGTGAAGTTTGAAGTCTTCTCTAACCATAAAAGCTTGAGGTACTTGTTGACAAAGAAAGATCTAAACCTGTGACAACGAAGGTGGATGGAGTACCTTAAGGACTACAACTTTACCATCACCTATCTTCCCGATAAAGAAAATGTAGTTGCTAATGCTCTGAGTCAGAACAAGGATCTTGTATGTACTTCCATGAGTTGTTCTATGTCGAAGAAATTGGAACATGTTTCTAGTTGGATACCTCAGCCTATTGATTAAGTGGATGAAAATAAGTTGTTTGCACATGGCTAGTTTGTTCATTACATCAGCCTAGATCTCAAAGGTCAGAGCTATATAGTTGGAGAGTACTGAGCTTAAGGAGATCAATGCCTTAGCAGAGAAACTGCAATCTGAATGCTCAGTTGGAGTGGATGGTGTTGTCTACTTCTAACATAGGTTGTGGATTCCTAATGTTGGTAATATACGACAGAAGGTTACGAGTGAAGCTCATGGGTCTAACTACACGATTCATCTTGGCACAACTAAAATGTAGAAGGACCTACAAAAAAGATTCTAGTAGAAAATCTAAAGAATGACATAGCTTTGTTCATTGTGAAATGTTTGACCTATCAGTAAGTCAAGATAGAGCATCAACAACCTGGTGATTCTTCTTTCGCTTGAGATTCCAGAATGGAAATGGGAGAAGATTACCATGGAATTTGTTACTAGGTTCCCAAAGTCCATGAAAGTTTATGATGTTGTTTGGGGGGTGATTGATTGACTCACAAAGTCTGCCCACTTCTTGCCTTTCAAATCCACTTACAAAGCTTTTGATATGGATTGGTTGTGTGCCAAGTGGATAGTTTGTTTGCATGGAGTACCTTCATCGATAGTTTCTGACCGTGACCTAAACTTTACCTCCCAGTTTTGGAGTCATATTTAGGAAGAGATGCGGACTGACCTACGATTCAGTACAACATATCATCCACAAACTGATGGTTAGTCAGAAAGGATAGTGTAGATTGTGGAGGATTTAACTTTGTGCTTGTGTGATGGATTGGGGCTGCCATTAGCTGAGTTATCTTACAAACAACAACTATCAAGCTAGTAGTAGTATTTAACCTTTAAAAGCTGTCTATGGTAGACCTTGTCGTTCACCTTTGCATTGGGATGATGGTGGTGAACATTCTCTGGTGAAGACAGATGCTATGCAGATGATGATAGATAAAGTTTATCCGATTAAGAAGTGTATGAATATTGCTCATGATCGACATAAGATGTATGTTGACAAGAAGAGATATGATGTTAGCTTCTTAGTGGGTGACTATGTGTTCTTGAAGATCAAGCCTATATTCTCTATTGATAGATCTAAAGTTAAAGGCTAGCTAAGTCCCCGCCATGTTTGACCATTTGAGATCTAACATAAGGTTAGAGATTGTGCATACCGCTTAGCTCATCCTCCTGCCTATGATAAGATTCATAATGTGTTCCATGTCTTTGTGTTGAAGAAGTATGCGAAGGACCCTTATCATGTGCTTACTATTGAGCATTTGGATATTCATGAAAATCTGACATATGAGGAGCTACCTATGAAGATCCTAGACTCCTGAGTAAAGCAGTTGAAGAACAAGGAGATTGAGTTTGTGAAAGTTTTGTGGAAATATCTTGGTTTGGAAGAAACCACTTGGGACTTGAGATATGAGATGTTACATACTCACCCTTCTCCTTTTGTTTGAGATTTTGGGGACGAAATTCTTTTTATGGGTTGGAGTGTTGTAACATACTAAATTTTGAATGTAATCTCCATGTAACCCTTTTCCATAAGTTTTCTTCTCATTTCTATCCTTTATGTCCTTGTTGATGAATTAGTGGAATTTATAGTTGTTTGGCAAACACTTATTCAATAATTATACCAATTGAAGAGTTTATGCACAAATACCTTAGTGAAAGCTTATTTAAGGATCCGAAATGCAAAATCACCACTTAAGTGGAACGATGGTAAATGAATTTGTGCTAGAAGTGTAAGGCCCAAACCTTGCTTAATGTGTTGAATAAGCTAAATTACCATAATTAAGGGCTTTAAACCTTAATATAACCTTTTGAGGTGTTTTGAAATCATGATATAAGCTTAAGTTTCAAGTTTGGTCCAATTTCGATGTTATTTGTGCAAGTACTTTTTTGTAATTTACCCAATTGGGAGGTTTTATTTACAAATTAACACATGACTTATGATCCTTATATGTTTCCTTATAATTGTAGATCTTTTTGGGCATGTGGCGTCTAGTTGCACCTTGGTTTGGAGTTGTTTCTCTTCAAGGGCATTTTAGGGATTTCCCCCTTTATGGATGAGCTTATCTTTAGCAGTTATCAACGAATTGGATGGTTTCTTTGTTTGGAGGTCAGTGGTGGGACTGGAAAATCGACAATTAATGTCTAAGAAGTCTCTAGGAGATGTGGAACAACTATTTGCATGACCATAGAAGCTCTAGGCTATGGACACATGGAAAGCTCTATGGACACCTCATGCTTGACTCCTTCCTTATCCATAAAGGCTTGCATGTCCATGGACACCCTTAGCCATGGAAAAATGGAAGTAACTTGACACCTCATGGTTTGATTCTTCCTTACCCATAAAGGATCGCATGGCCACATGTATATATTGTGAGGCTCTCATTTGCTCCACCTCCCAATCTCTCTTTCTATCATGAATATGAAGGCTCTCTTTTCTAGCTAAGAGAGATGAAGAAGAAGAAGGGAAGGATTCCCTTGGTGAAAAGCTTCTCCTTGGTCAAGGCGAAGTCAAAGGCTAAAGATCCAAGAGAAGAGTGGGTAACTCCTTGAATGTGGAAGACTTGTTGCAAGAGTGGGTAAGTCCTTGGTGAAGGCTAATTAATCCTTGCAAAAGTGGGTAATTCCTTGGGTAGGTAAGTCCTTTGTAAGGTTATTGGCTCCCTTTTCCTAAAATGGAAGGCTAGGTATCCTTGTCCTGGAAAAGGAAGGCTATATGTTGTAAATCTTATAATGGAATTGACCGGCCTAAATCGCGCGTCTGAAAATTGGAGGCAGATTTGAAGTAGTCGAACTTTTAAATTTATAACCTGAAACCTTCTAGGCCCCCGCAATTTTGTTTATGGGGTCGAAGTAGATATACGGGGTCGAACACAGGGATAAGGGTGGTAGTGTTGGGAACGCGGAATCGACACTCTACACTCCAGTAAGGGTAAGGAGATGATAAAAGTTCCTCGAGGGAAAAATAGGATAAGATCGACAAAACAAAAGGAAACTATCTCCAACTGGAGTTACGAGTAAAATTAAGGTTTTGAGTATTTATCAGTTTTTAGGATTTTCTTGCAACAGAAACAGAGAGATAACATTGATGCCTTAGTAAGGAACGAAGGAGGAAGCTTCGATAAAACAAGCGACAGCAGAAACTTCCTGTACCCCTTCTCTCGAAGCGGGTACCTCTAACCAAGCATCAACACCCCTCTCGAGGTTGCTGGACTTAAGTTAGAGTGAAAAGGTTACTAAAGCAACTCCAATCCTGGGCACTCTTGTACTCCAATATCAGACCAAACACTAGAGCCACAACACCTCTCTCAAGGCTATTGCAACGGGAAAACACGATTCTGTAGCTAAGAAAAACGCAATCCAAGCGTACAAGCTAGAGTTCAGATGTCAAACATAGCAATCATCCAACAAAAGGTATCAAACATAAAGCAGCAGATAACTAAACTCTTCTGATTCCATTCGCATAAAAGGGTCAGGTTACATTGCATAAGTAAAGAAAGTAAATGACTGAAATAAGTAAAAATAAATGTCACCTTCTTGATTTAGAAGGGCGACGGGTAGCAGCAGACTCTCCAGCCCGATACTGGGCAGGTGCCTTGCCCGATACACCCGTGTCAGGTGGCATGCTGTGACGGGTAGATGTATCACGCGGGGCGCCCACGCCCGATTCGATCATGTCGGGTGGCGCCCTCTCGGGCGATACACTGTGACGGTGACGCGTATCGGGGTTTGGTATCGTGACAGGATATAGTGTTGCTTCCAGAATCGGGCACTCCTATCGGGCGTCCTTGTTGGCTGATATCGTCCTGCAGCGGTGCCTGGGGCCGATCCTGAGTGAACCATTCCCTCCCTCTCGAGATGGGGAAGTGCTCACCTAGTATCGCCCAGTACACCCTGAGGCATGACACGTGAGCTCCAGATGCTTTCCAAAGTTGGCTTTCAAGAGATTCTGACCTATTTCCGACCTGTCCCATCGGAGTCCTGTAGTTGCTATTTATAGGCAGCGGTTGGGAGAAGTTATGGTCCTCTGGACTCCACGTGTCCTCCTTTAGCTCCATTATTGTGACTTCAGGGACGCTTGATATGCATGTCGTCCGGCACAAGGATGTCGGGCTGTCGGTCAACGTGACGAGTGGCGCCTGCCGGTGGGTGGCCCGTATCGCCTGACACGCTTCGAAAGTCGTGGCGGGTTCGGCTCCCTGTCGAGTAAACGGTGTATCGCTCGTCTGCTTCCTCTTACACTTCATCCTCTTGGGCGATAGTATATCGGGCTGCCCTGTGCCAGGCAGTGAGCATATCAACCGGCTGTTGGTAATGAGGCCGATGCAGGTGGAATACGTTCGTAGGTTGGGACAGGTCTTTTTGTTGATAAAAGAGTCGAAAAGCGAGGAAAACTCTACAAAAGATGATAAAATTGAGTTTAGAGCATAGCGAAGCCTGTTTATTCAAAAAAATGACAAAAAGGAGAGGAAAGCAGTTTAAAAGGGCAGCATTGATAATGAAATAAGGGCCAAAAACATCACAAAATTTGGTGTTATCAACTCCCCCAAATTAGCATTTTGATTGTCCTCAATCAATCTTTAAACTTTATTTTGTGATTCTTCTTCTTGACCGGTATAGTTTTCAGACCATAGGTTTGAGTGAGCATTGAGATTTCTTTCAGAGAATACGGCCCGACCATGAATCAATAGACTTTGCCTTTCCTGCCTTATTCAAGCAAAAAATTTCTCCACAGCTTCGGCGAGACTTGGGTGCATGATTCTGAAGTTAGTTTTCACACCAAATAGCTTTTGGGGCAGAAAGTTGTGTGTTTGGGTAGGCTTAAGGCTTTTTGGGTTTTCTTCTTGTTTCCCATCAGTCCATCTTGGTACGGGTCCGTTAACGGGCAAGTGGTCCCTACAGTCCAAGCCAGTTGGCTTTAGAGCAGTGATTTCACATCCTACGTACCACTGCCCCGGATCTACCATGCCTAAAGATGGGTACTTTTGGGGCACAAGTGTGTATATATATTTTTTTTCTTTTCTTTTCATTTGGCACAACTCTCATGCTTTTATTCACTCTCATAAATCTGTTCTCTCTTTTTGGGATTTTTGTTGGGTAAGGGAAAATAAGAGGAATTTTTGTTGCTGTTTGGGCAGCTTTTTCCTTCTGCATACACGTCTCTTAGTTGTTGTAAGATTATTTTTCAAAAATTTTGGCATGGAAAGTTGTAGTCTTTTGTTTTTTGAGACCGCATTTTCAAAAAGACATTACGAAACTTGCAAGTCCTTAGGCACATAGAGAAAACAAACTAGCAAGAAGTCGTATCCGGTTTTTACTATAAAGCGTCTTTGTACATATGTATGAGGAGACAAAATAAGCATAATTTTTCAAAATTTTTAAAATTTTTAGCAAAATTTGTTTGTACACATAACAGAAAGGGTGGAGTTTGAAGAAAATTTTATACCTCCCTCACTGGTACATGGTACCCCCCCCCCAAACTTGCTCCACACTCTGTCCCAGAGTTGTGAAGTAGATAAGGTAGGGAAATGTTAACCTAGTGAGGGTTAGCTGTTGAGCGCGCCTGCACCAGATAAAAGCCCCCACACATATTCTCCTCATTTGCTATGATAGTCGATGTGGTGGAGCTGGTCAGGCGTCGCTTCATTTGATATCCATTCTAGGATGAAGATGTCACAGTCGTTGGATAGAGGGATTTGTTGTGGACTACGGTGGTAGAACTGGAGCTCGTGCCAGTTGCTTGTTGCCGTGTCTAGGAATGGTTGTATCAGCGTCGCCACCTCCTCATAGTATTTTCGTACTAAGCGCTCCAAGGAGGTCAACGTCGTCGATGTACACTGCACTTGATGATCTTTGTTGCTGTCCGAGCTGTAGTAGAAGATTCCTACTCGTTGGCGAGTGTACACGGTTAGGAGCGTCCAGTGGTTGTAGTGTAGGATGGGAAGGAAGATGGTGCCCAGGACTCTTCACTCCAACTCAGCCAGAAAAGATTGCTTCGCTCCTGATTCATCAGCCAGGCATATGTCGTTGAACAGCATTGGATGGGCTATGTATGCTTGTTCAAACTTTGTCTATAGTGCCTGGATGTAGGTGGCCACCATAGATATCGCCAAACATCCTCCTTCTTTTACCATGTCCCTTAAGTCGTCAATCGGGACTATGACATTGCCTGCCTCGTAGATTACGTCTGTTGGGGTGGAGTCAGCCAACTTCATTAGAACTTCATTGACCTGTTCCTGCGTGAGTGTAGAGCACGAGAAGCGGTCGAAGTAGCTGATTAATTCCTCTGAGGTTTCAGGAAAAATGGGGCCTTCATTTCCGAATACTTCCCGTAGGATTTGTAGTTGTTTTCCAGCCCCATAGACGTCTGTTCCTATCTTAGTTTCTTTCTCTAGAGTGCTGTTGGGTTGTGAGGATTCATCTTCTTGATCATTTTCCAGTAGCCTCTCTGGTACCCCTGCATCTTGGAAGTAGCGCCTGTCCTTTATCAGCAACAGTACATATATGCTTCTGAGCTGGTAGAAGTTTTGGCTCTGGAGTTTCCTTAAGAATCCAAAGATATGTATCATCTCCATGGCTCCAAGGACTATAAATGCGATGTTTCCACTTCCCTCTTCTTCTTGGACTGGGAAGTCCCTTAGTGAGAAAAAATTCCAGACGCCGCTGTGGCGCTGGATTCCATACTTAATAACGCGGTGGAGATGCACTGGGAGTAACCTCATATGTTTGTCCTCGGGGTGTATGAAAGTGTTGCCTGTGCGCGGGACCTCTTTGTTGCAGCAGCTGACCAGTTGAACGTCATGACTACGGAGGTCGGCAACGCACATGAACCAATTATTTTGATATTTTTAGGGGGCCAACACCAGGTTTGGGTTGTGCTCTTCGATGTGTTTCAGCATACTGGTCACTTGCGTGGAATCATACAAACCCCTCATAAGTGTTCTCGCCAAGGCCGGGGTGGTAGCGTAGATCATCTGTCGGCCTATTTTAGCGCCTGTGTTCTCTATCACGACGCCTTGTAGGACCCTGAACAACTTCTTTCCGACGACGGCTGGGGAGCGGAATATGCTTCTTAATGCTCCTTGTTGCACTGAGAAATAGTCGTCGCTCTAGATTACTTCTTCTTCGTCAGCCTGCGACCTCAGGACCTTATTCAGTAGCTTCTGGTCCCTGATCGTCAGGTAGCCGATGACCCTTTTGTCGATGTCAGCCATCTCGAAGGAAGGTATCTCCGACGGTGCAGAGAATTCATCTGTCGTCGAACTCCTTCCTCTTGAGGTGTCTTTCATTAGCGGTGCAGATGTCCCCCCCCCCTTATCCCTCTGATTCATCAGAAGAGTCCTCCCCGACGTTGATGTCTTCATTGTTATCCTCAGCTTCGTCGAAGGGGACTGAGGGAGTGGTTTCTTCCAAACCGCGGGAGCTTGCTTGTCCGGCTGGAGCTCCGTAGGTTGACTTTTAAGGTGTCCCTTCCTCGGGCGTTGGGGATGACCTGCTGGAGGAGGAGGAGGACGATGATCCTGACAAGCCTGCTGATGAGGAGGGTTGAGAGCCTGAACTAGGAGGTGATGGAGACCTTCTCGGCTGCCTTGGGCGCGGATGGTCGTCTCTTCTGTTCAACCTCGCCTCAATCTCATCAAGGCACTAGAGGGCCTGCTGAAGCATGGCGTTGAGCGCCTCTAGTTGGCCAGGAAGACTAGCTAGAGTAAGCAGTTCCCATTCTTGGCTATTCAGCCTCTACTGGAAAAATGAAAACTTGTGGGTTAGAGAAGTAAATGTAGCCGAGGGGCTTTCTGTTACCTCCCGCAAGTAATCGAGTTCATGCCCCAGCATTTTCCCGAGTGATGGAGGGGGTCCTGCATATCTCCCCCTCATCCTTGAGGTACTCCTCTCGCGCGAGGGTCTACTCAACAAGGTAGAACCTATCTCGATCGTCTGCACGGTGGATGATTCCGGGCGAGGCGTCGGCACCCTTGCGGTCGTCAATGCCTCGCCTTCTTTTCGAGGTGGAGAAGGTCGTGGTGTGGGTGGATGCTGCTCCACCTCTACATTGTCGATGATCTTTTCAGCAGCTGCTGTAGGGGACATCGGTGGCGGTGTCGGCATTAACTGTGCAGCTCCGAGCTCCATCTCGAGGATCTCGGTGAACATCCCATTACTGGCGTCCGGCTGTGCTTCTTCATTTGCTCTAAGGGCACTATGACAGTTTCGGAAGCTGCGGCTGTCTCTCCCACGGCAGCTTCCGTCGAGGTTATATTGGTTGTCTTAGCCCTGGTTGCCTCGACGACCTCCACGATCGTCGGTACTTCTTCAGCCATGGCAGATACCATCGTGATCGCGGCTGGTATAGCAGGAGTGACGGCAGCGCTATCAACTGTTGTCGGTGGTGGCTCTGGAGCAGTGGGCTTCTCGGTAGGAGTTGTTGAATATTTTTCCTACCGAATGTCAAGAGGGATTGGTTCTCCTCTTACAGCCGCCCTTTCTTGTATTCTGGAGGTGGCGGCACAAGCTGCATCTACCGCCACATCTTCGATTTCTGCTGTGGTGAAGACCAGCTTTTCTGTGTCGTAGGCAGCGCAGTGAGGGAGCGGGAAGAGGATGTTTGTCCTTGCGAACTTGTAGAAGTAGTTTCGCCCCTCCTTCTTTATGATGCTTGCCCTCATGAGGTACTTGAGGTCGATCAATTCGTCGCCACTCATCCTCGAAAGGTTGTGTGGCTCCCGTGGGTATCCTAGCCCAGCCGTGATCAGGTTGAGGATGCCACCCATGCAATATTCCTTGGTGGCATCCTTTATTAGGTGCAGCCTGTTCAGTAGAAAACGTCTCAGGTTGATAACTCGGCCCTCCATCATGTGCCACATGATGTGAAGTTCTTCGGTGTAGATATTGTTGGACTCATTTTTGCTGAACAGCAGGCACGCCACCAGCTTGTGCACTATCCTCCAGAAGCAGGAGTGCATCACTGCCACCTTGCTTCCCGGCTTGAAAGATGGCTTGCCGGTTAGCTTCCTCCAGAGTTCCACGGGGTTGAACCCATCTCCTTCGGTGATCCTTTCACCGTTATTCAGCATCTTCTTCTCCTCCTCGTTGGAAGAGAAGATCCCGTTGAGCAGCTTTTCAGAGATGATGTGCTCCGAGTTGTACAGTCGCCCTTGCAGTCTGTCCACCCCGCCATATTCTTCAACGTCCTCACGTGTATTCTTCACCCGACGGAGAGACGACATGAACTCCTTTGTGAGTTCGGTGTAGGAGTCAGAATGACTGAGGCAAATCTTCCTCAGTCCTGCTGCGGCGAGGACGTTCTCCAGTCTTTTGAAGATATCGAATTGAATGAAGGAAGACTGGTGGCAGAATCTGCTTGGCCTGTAGAGCTTCATCGCCAGCTCTGAGTATCGGCGCCCATGCTCATCGTTTCTTGGTATGAACCTTCCTGGTGTGTGATCCAGGGGTTCTGCCGTTGCAGTAGAAACTGTCACTGGAGTTGTTGCTCCTTCTGTCCTTGCCCTCTTCTCAGCGTTTGATGGCCCAGTCGTTTCAGAATTCGGGCGTTTCTGCCCGACCGTTGTTGCTTCAGTTGCGGCCTCAGTGTTGATCCTTGTGTCGTTTCGTCAACTCAAATGACGGTCTGCTTTGTACGGGCCATATCTGTTAGCAATAAACAAGTGCATTGATCAATTAAATGTTTCGATATTAAGTAGGTAAAGTGATAGGGAAAAACCGACCCGATACAAAAACTACCTGACACCACTGTATCGGGCTTTAGAACTGAACAAGATGAAGCTTTCCCGATACACCAATGTCGGGCGATACGAAGGTTTCAAAGCAAACACCGTACGTTCATGCCCGATACGGGATACTGCGTCATTCTTCGAAATAAAATCGAGGCGATTCAAAACTTGGACGATACAAATAAAAATTGTGCGTCATAGTCGTTGCCCGATAGGTCATGTGAAACAAAGTGCCCGATAGGTCTTACCGATAGAAAAATGTGTCGCCCAACACGAGAGCAAATGAGGTAACACGGTAACTGCCCGATATGGGGATTGGGCAGGCGCGTTAAATATGTGTCGTGTGATACCTGCGTCGGGTGATACGAGGAAAATAAACTAAAGTCGTCAACCCGATACGCTGCGCGCGATAAGGGGTTGTATCGGGCAAGCAAGGACAATAGGGTTGTCGAGTGATACCTTTGCTTTCTTAAAATTGTTGCGCGACATGAGAGCAGAAGAGGGTTGTGTGACACGGGAGCAAAAGAAAGAAATTATTGCACGATACGGGTAGCTAGAATAGTAAAATGTAGTAGCCTGACACGGTAAAAACTCCCTACTATTTATAGCAGTCCGAGTCGGGGTAAAATAAGCCTTTCCTGAGACGGGTGCATTTTGCGCACCGGCAGGGATGCCGCCCGATACGGTTAGGAAAAAGGGTTACCTGCCCAAAATACGGTCGCTCGATACAAGGTTTTTCAGGGAAAAACTCTAGATAAAAACCAAAAAATAAAGCGAAGGAAAAAGGCGATTGACGGGTAAAACATCATTGGCCTAAGGTTAAGCCCCCAGCCTCATATAGTATTACTCATCCATGCTCATAAAACAAAGTGGTGGCTCATAAAATAGAAGAGTCAGTGCACGTAGCGCATGCACTGACTCAGGCCTTATTACAGTCCAAATGTTCATAATGTTTGTTTTGCAAGAAAGTAAATAACATCCTATTCTAGGAAAATAAAAGCTCGGGCTGCCTCCCGAGGAGTGTTGTAGTTAGTGTCGCCAGCTCGACAAGTCCAGTTCCTTCACTTCCACCTTCAGCAGCATCCATTTCTTGCGAGTCGATTCCTGTCCTTCGTGATCACAGTCCTGCCTTTTTGGCGGTTTCAGTGTCAGAGGGTATTTTACCCGCAGGATTTTTTACCAATTCGGCCAATTGGGCTAATTGCTGATCAATTTGGCGTTGATGTGTCTGCATGTCTGCCATCTGGACCTGCATTGAATTCAAAACTCCTGAATTTGACAGCGCACTCTACGTCAGCTGGTTGTTTATGGTGTCTTGTCTCTTTACAAAATCAAACAACTGTCCAACCAAGTCTGGTTGGTTTGAAACTTTGTCTTGTCCCTGTTCCTTGGCTTGACCTTGTCCTTGACTAGTGTTCGTCGCCTGACGACCTTGATATTTTCCTTGTCCTTGGAAATTTCCTTTGTTCGTCTGGAAATAAGTGGTCCTGGTGAATTGACTCTGCCCTCCCCTCTTCTCAAAAGCTTGAGGTGGCTTGGAGGAGTTATGCAGCTGGTGTGAGTTCTCAGCTGCATCTTTGTTGCCATAACTGAAACCAGGATGATCTGGCCTTTTGAAGTTTACAAAAGAGACATTCTCAGTCTCCTCAGCCTCAGATTCAGATTCTCTAGACTGGTCAGGTCGGGTGTAGATGCAATTATCTACCCCGTGTCCACCCTCTCCGCAGGTGACACACTTCATGACCTTCTTGACCTGCTTCTTTCCCTTCCCACCTGATTCTTTTAGCTGCTTTACATCAGTCGCTAGCCTCTTGATCTGAGAGGTAATTGTCTCCAGAGCCTTGGATTCAATCGAAGGCCCTTCATCAGCGTCTTTCTTAACATATCCTCTATCCATTCTATCGTAGTCAGATCCAGCTTGCAACTCAGCCATATTTTCTATGATCTTCTTGGATCTGCTGGGATTTTTACCGAGAAAGTCGCTTCCAGCTGCTGTGTTTAGTGAGACTCTCTCCTTAGGAGTTATCCCATTATAGAAAGTTGTTATCAGGAAGCCCTTTTTGTAATTGTGGTGGGGGCAATCTCTCTGATACTCCAGAAACCTTTCTAAGGCCTTATGTAGATTCTCGCCTATTTTCTGCATGAAAGGCGTAATCTTCAGCCTATTCCGAACAGTTTTCTATGTAGGGTAAAACTTGTTGACAAAAGCATTTGCCAAGGCGTCCCACCCATTCAGAGATTGATGTGGAAGCCCGAGATACCAAGATAAAGCCTTGTCTTCCAAAGAGAAGATGAATCCCTTGCAGGACATCACTTCTTGGGGAACTCCCCGCATCTTAATTGTATCACAGATGTTCTTGAAGGCATCTAGATGATGGTAAGGATTATCATTCTTAGAATTCCCTCTGAAGCTCTTATTCTGGATCATGGATATAACATATGGTTTCATCTTGAAGTTACTGGCGTTGAATCGCGGGATGACAACAGGACATCTGGAATTTTTGGCCTTAGTGGAAGCCAACTCCCATAGAGTCTTTTCGTCTTCATCTGAATCGTCGTTGTCGCTGCCTCCCTGGGGCTGTTCTTGGTTATTGTGATTCCTTCTGCGTCTGCGGTGATGTCGGCGTCTCTCGTGACGTTGATCATCCTCAAATTGTTCTGCATCAAGATCTTCATGTTGATTATTGCCATCATATCGGTCCTCTGCTTCTTCCTCCGTTCAAAGAGGAGGTGGGTGATGCGGTCCCAACCTTAAGTTTCGCTCCTCCTCGGAAAGAGGTGGTTCAACGTGAGGCGGCATGGGTGGTGTTCAAGCTAGCAAAGTGCTTCTTCCCTTGAGTACCTGAATAGAACGTAGAATCAAGTTAGATAACTTGTATTGACATAACGAACTACTCTATACTCATTTAGGTTAGAAGACTAAAAGTGTTGTCAAGCTTAAAATTAAGCTTGAGGAACGGGAGTGTAGTTAGTGGATTCAGGTTCATCAATAGTACCATTTTGCCTTGTTCCCGGCAACGGTGCCAAAAAGTTGACCCCAGCCAAATCGCGCGTCTAAAAAGTGGAGGTGGATTTGAAGTAGTCGGACTTTTAAATTTATAACCTAAAACCTTCTAGGCACCCGCAACTTTGTTTACGGGGTCGAAGTGGATATACGAGGTCGAACACAGGGACAAGGGTGGTAGTGTTGGGAACGCGGAATCGACACTCTACACTCTGGTAAGGGTAAGGAGATGATAAAAGTTCCTCGAGGGAACAATAAGATAAGATCGACAAAACAAAAGGAAACTATCTCCAACTGGAGTTACTAGTAAAATTAAGGTTTTGAGCATTTATCAGTTTTTAGGATTTTCTTGCAACGGAAACAGAGAGATAACATTGATGCCTTAGTAAGGAACGAAGGAGGAAGCTTCGATAAAATAAGCAGCAGTAGAAACTTCATGTACCCCTTCTCTCGAAGCGGGTACCTCTAACCAAGCATCAACACCCCTCTCGAGGTTGCTGGACTTAAGTTAGAGTGGAAAGGTTACTAAAACAACTCCGATCCTGGGCACCCTCATACTCCAGTATCGGACCAAACTCTAGAGCCACAACACCTCTCTCAAGGCTGTTGTAATGGGAAAACACAATTCAGTAGCTAATCAAAACGCGATCCAAGCATACAAGCTAGAGTTCAGATGTCAAACATAGCAATCATCCAACAAAAGGGACCGAACATAAAGCAGCAGATAACTAATCTCTTCTGATTCCATTCGCATAAAAGGGTCAGGTTACATTGCATAAGTAAAGAAAGTAAATGACTAAAATAAGTAAAGATAAACGTCACCTTCTTTATTTAGAAGGGCGACGGGCAGCAGAAGACTCTCCAGCCCAATACTGGGCAGGTGCCTTGCCCGATACACTCGTGTCAGGTGGTACACCCTCTCGGGCGGCACGCTGTGATGGGTAGATGTATCGCACGGGGCGCCCATGCCCGATACGATCATGTCGGGCGGCGCCCTCTCGGGCGATACGCCGTGACGGTGACGCGTATCGGGGTTTGGTATCGTGCCGGGATATAGTGTTGCTTCCAGAATCGGGCACTCCTATCGGGCATCCTTGTTGGCCGATATCGGCCTACAGCGGTGCCTGGGACCGATCATAAGTGAACCATTCCCTCTCTCTCGGGATGGGGAAGTGCTCACCTAGTATCGCCCAGTACACCCTGAGGGGCACGACACGCGAGCTCCAGATGCTTTCTGAAGTTGGCTTTTAAGGGATTCCGACCTGTTTCTGACCTATCCCATCGGAGTCCTGTAGCTGCTATTTATAGGCAGTGGTTGGGGGAAGTTATGGTCCTCCGGACGCCACGTGTCCTCCTTTAGCTCCATTATTGCGGCTTCAGGGATGCCCGATATGCATGTCGTCTGACACAAGGATGTCGGGCGGTCGATCAATGTGACGAGTGGCGCCTGTCGGTGGGTGGCCCGTATCGCCCGACACACTTCGGCAGTCGTGGCGGGTTCAGCTCCCTATCGGGTAAACGGCGTATCGCTCGTCTACTTCCTCTTGCACTTAATCCTCTCGGGCAACGAGCATATCGGCCGGCTGGTTGGTAATGAGGTCGATGCAGGTGGAATACGTTCGTGGGCTGGGACGGGTCTTTTTGTTGATAAAAGAGTCGAAAAGCAAGGAAAACTCTAAAAAAGATGATAAAATTGAGTTTAGAGCATAGAGAAGCCTGTTTATTCAAAAACATGACAAAAAGGAGAGGAAAGAAATTTAAAAGGGTAGTATTGATAACGAAATAAGGGCCAAAAATATCATAAAATTTGGTGTTATCAGGAATATAAGGAGTGAGACATGGTTTAAAATCTAAGAGGTTTTCCTCTCTAGGTAATGGACATACACTCTCCTAGTTTGGAGTTTGGAACCACTATACATAGCATGGATTCTTGAGCTTGTTCAATCTCTCTCTCCCTTTCTATGTGATGTGCACAAATCATATCAAATTTTAGATCATGTTTGGTTGCATATCCATGTTTTTTTGACTCAATTATCACTCTCATTCATGCTAGATTCTATATCTTTAACTATTCTTACTTGTCTCATGGTTTGGATTTTAGGTACTACATTTTGCAATGAAATGATGAGTAATATATCATATTATCACTTATTAGATTAATCCTCAAGTATCTAAATGTTTTGGGGTTCGAAACTATGTAAATCCACTTTTTACGGCATGTAAATCAGACCTACACGCTGAAAGTTATGAGCAGAATACACAACAGCCTAGAACAGCCATTGACACGTCGTATCTTAAAAAGACAAGTCGTGCACCAGGGAGTGTCGAGCAGATTGAAAATTTCTGGAAAGTTGCACGGTGTGCATTAATTCAGTGCACGTCGTGCACCTGGGAGCATCGAGCAGACTGAAAGTTTTAAGAAAGTTGCATGGCGGCATTTCTTCAGCGCATGTCGTGTGCCTGGGAGTGTCGAGCAGACTGAAAATTTCTAGAAAGTTGCACTGGTGCATTTCTTCAGCACACGTCGTGCGCAGTGCAGATTGGAGCAACTGATCAAGGTTTTGCACGGCGTGCACTTTGGGCGCACACCGTGTCTCTGGTAGTTTCAGCATTTCAAAAAATACGAGTTTTTGTTTAAAACAAAGAGGGAACTTAAGGGGCGGTTATCTTTGGTCATTTTGTGGAAGTTCCCTCATCCAAGAGCCAGAGGAGAGTCAAGGAAGGTGATTTTGAGGAGAACAAGGGTGGTTTCTTGCCAAAGGAGCCCATTTTTTCTTCTCTTCTTCTCCATTGTCTTCTCTAGAGGTACAGCAGAGCTTCCCCAACTTCATGCATCTTTTCGAGAGAGGAGCCAGTTTGTTTTGGAGCAGCTAAAGGAGCAGAATTTCATCCCCAAGCCAGAATTCCTCCTTCTTGTGGTTACATCTTCAGATATTTTAGTTTTTCCTCCTCTAGATCATGTGAAAACCTGAATTTTCTATAGCAAGTCTGCAAAGCATGGTAATGGACGAGTGATTCTCTTTTCTTGGGCATGGGAGAGTAGCTCCCATATCATAGCATGTATGGAACAAGTTAATTTCGTACTAAATACTATGTTGCTTATTTTTCTACCATGAAATTACTGGTTTTATTATCTCTTACATGTATTGCTGGCCACTTTATGTGCATGTGTTATGCTTTCTTGCTTGATCTGAGAAGATAGGTAGGAATGTATGGAGGTGCTCTTCTTGGCAACTCTTTTTCTACCATGAGAGTGGAGATATATGATTTGAGGAATAGGTTGTGATCAAAAATGAAATTTATGCATGAGAATGTGACTTTGAGTTGAGATCGTTGCACTTGCACCGGGACGTGAAGTGCAATACAACCTTTCCTTTTAAATAAGTGCTTATGTATGTTTAAATTTTTGTGTTCATATGATGTTCTATGATATGTGAGTGAAATTCTAATGTCCAAGATCCATTAATTTCTGAATCTAAACCCTTTTAGTAATCTTTTCATTGCTTGTTTAAATCTAAATTTCTGTAATTGGATAAACATCACCATCTTTTTTAAACCGATCTAGATTTTTGAGCTTTAGTGTTATTGCACTCGATTAATTACTTTCAAACTTGACTACACTACGTCCATATACTTGCTGAGATTGGTTAAGTTGGGTAAACTTTCCTTGTTAGGACTGAAACTCGTTAGTGTAAACAACCAACAAGTTTTTGGCGCTGTCGTCGGGGAGCATCGGTATTCCTGTTAGAGTAAGAGTTGTTGATAAGTAAATGAGACTAGACCACAACCTTCATATCCACCATCATATCCATAAATCATAATTCATCATGATCATCATAATTTGTTATATCTTCCATGTTTGTTTTTGTATCTCACTCACCTTATTTATCTACAGGAGCATATGGGGTGTTCATAAAAAGGTCCTTGAACCGTGCATATCTCTATATTCAGAAAATGAATACATGTCTTGCAGCCCTCATGGAGCAAGAAGGAGAGAAACCCAAACATGAATGGAGGAATCACAACCCACACAACCATCATCCATGTCACCATCATATGCACCACCCTAATCCACGCATCCTTCATCCACACCACCATCATTCACACCTAATTCACCACCATCATATACACCACCAACACCCATACCACATTCTTCCACATCCTCATATCCACCACCTTCATCCATACCACATGCACCACCACCATCTACGCCACATCCACCTAATCCTTCGGATCCACATGAAGAACTAGTCAAGGAGGATGACCTTCCTCTTAAGGACTACTTTGGTACAGGTGCAATGCACATGAATGGGCCTATTAATATTTCAGAATTTGAGGCAGAGGAGTTTTCTATCAGCCCAGCCATCATACAATTGCTACAGCTGAATGCATTTGGAGGGACACCAATGGAGGATCCAAACCTCCACATTGCTGAATTTCTACAGTTGCTAAGCATTATAAAGATATATGGCATTCCTACTGATGTGATACGCCTAATTCTTTTTCTATTCTCTCTTAAAAATAGATCCAAGGCATGGCTCTATACTTTGCCAAAGAAGTCAATTGACACTTGGGAGGAGCTTCTAAAGGTCTTTTTGGCAAGATATTTTCTACCTAACAAAACTTTGCAGCTGAGGATTCAACTCATCAATTATTCTCAAAGATTTGGAGAGACCTTGTATGATACATGCGAGAGATTCAAAGATCTTAAACATCTTTTTCCACATCATGGTCTATGCAATTGGCTTCTATTGCAATCTTTCTATAATGGTTTGTGCTACAATACAAGGATGTCTATTGATGCAGCTGCAAATGGGTCTCTAATGAACAAATCTTATAGAGAAGCCTATGTTATTATTGAAGATATGGCAGCAAATCATTGCCAATGGAGTCCGTCTACAAGCTACCACCCATCCTTTTCACATACTACTTCCAAAATGCAAGTGGAAGATCACAAAGTTGGTGCTATAGACTTGATTGCAGCAAGGCTAGACACATTGTCACAAAGGTTTGAGAATCTAAGAGCACAACTAATTCAAACAGCCAACAATATTTGTGATGCATGTGGGTTGCTTGGACACTCATATTCTACATGTTATGCTTCTTCTATTTATTCTCCAATGGGTTACACTCCATCGGGCTTCTACATCAATGCAAACCTGAATTTCATTCAGTCACAACAACCACAAGTAACTTCTAGATTAGATTCCATACTTGCAACATTTATTTCTACTCAAATGCAGCAAAATGAGGAGTTCCATCAACAAACACAATCAATGAAGGGTGTCATTTGCCAACTCTCTTCTAAGGTGGACAATATTGTCACTCATGCACACATCTTGGAGAAACAAATTGCCCAGCAAGCTCTTTCTAGCAAAGAAGCATTTCTACCTTTCTTGCCTAGTCCACCAGAGATGAATCCTACATATTTCAAGCTGGTGTCATTGAAGAATGGTGTTGTCATAGAAGTATATCCTTCAAGGTATGATGATGTTGATACCTATGAGGATTATGAAGCTACAAATCAAGGGGAGAAATCTACAACACATGATCTACTTTTAGATTCTTTAAGCAAGCCACATGTCCTTCCTCCTCACACTCTAGATGACACATTGCTTTATAATGAGAACACTCTTCCCAGCTCATATTTTGATGATTCTTCAAAGGAGAATTAAAAGACAAATACTAATGGCGTACAAAAGATTATTCTTGCTACAGTTGATAGGTGTTTTTGCTTACCTCAAATCAAGGACATATTTGCAAGGAGGCATCAATCTTTAGCACAATAATTTCCAGCCTCAAATCAAATAAATGGACCTCCATCTTCATCATTCACCATGACAGGTATCCGGTTGCAATCCTCTTGAGTTTGTTATATGCAGTGAGGACACTACAAATTTCAAGCTTAAGAGGAGAGCAACTGGCTGGTAGTGTAGTTTTGTTTCCCTTTTATCATCTTTTTCTTAGTTGTTGTTTTTAGTTCTGCTCTTGTGGTGGCAAATCTAGTATGATATGAGGCTTATCTTTAATATGTGGATAGAACTCATATGCTTAACTGATTGTCCTCTTTTGACGAGAAATATCATTTTGAGAAATTATAGAAGGCATGCATTAATCAAATGAAACATTTTGGCCATCAATATGTTCTTAACTCTGGTTTATGCTTCTAACCTGAACATTCATCTTTCATATCTTTGATTGCTTAAAATATGTAATGGTTTCAATTTTTGTGAGTAAATCAACTTTACAACATCATTTGGAATACGGGAGGCCCTTACCAAGCTCTTAGTGCATTTTCAACCACTCTTTCAATGAAAAAGATTTCAAAACAAATAAATGAAATGTAGCTAATGTTGCAATTTAGTTGACTCTTCTATGTTTTGGAAAAATTTTAAAATTTCTTTTGGTTTATCTCATCTTTATACCCCATAAAAGATGACTAAACCGCCCACATATCATGCTAGCCTAGTGTAAGTCTGATCTGGCCACGATGATTAGGTGGTATCACTTAAAAGAGGGTAAAATACCCCAACCGGCACTCCACGTGTGCATAAGCCTACATTAGTAGTCGAGTGCCGGAACACATAATCCATTGTCACATCATTTTTGGGAAAGAAGGAGAGTAGAGTTAAAATTGTCAATTTTAACTAAGATTTCATCATTTGTATCCTTATTAGTTGAGAGTTTGAGTTGCACATCCACTAATTGCTTGGCTTGGTCATCCAAATTCTACTTAGTGTTATTTAATTAATTGATTCATTTAATTGTGACCACCCCTGCTGAACTAAAAATATCTTTCTTGGGGGTTTAAGTTGAATTGATGGATATGAGTATAAACATGTTGATAATGGTTGGCTTGGTCTTATACACATCTTTCTTTTCATTTGATCTATGCACAAACTTGACAATTCTTCATTTGTGTTTCTATGCTCTTGTTTGAGGACAAGCAATGGTTTAAGCTTAGGGGGATTTGATGTGCACAAATCATATCATCTTTTGGATCATGTTTGGTCACATATCCATGTTGTTTTGACTCAATTATCACTCTCATTCATGTAGATTCTATATTTTTAGCAATTCTTACTTGTCTCATGGTTTTGATTCTAGGTACTAAATTTTGCAATGAAATGATGAGGAATATATCATATTATCACTTATTGGATCACTCCTCAAGTATATACATATTTTGGGGTTTGAAACTACACAAATACTCATTTTTACGGCATGTAAATCGGACCTACACGCTGAAAGTTATGAACAAATACACAACAGCCTAGAACAGCCATTGACACACCGTGTGTTAAAAAGAAACACCATGCACTTGGGAGCGTCGAGTAGACTAAAAGTTTCTGGAAAGTTGCACGGCGTGTATTAATTCAGTGCACGTCGTGCACCTGGGAGCGTCGAGCAGACTGAAAGTTTCTGGAAAGTTAGACTGCGTGCATTTCTTCAGCGCACGTCGTGCACCTGGGAGTGTCGAGCAGACTGAATGTTTCTAGAAAGTTGCACAGTGTACATTTCTTCAGCGCATGCCGTGCACAGTGCGGATTGGAGTAACTGACGAGGTTTTGCACGGCGTGCACTTTGGACGCACGTTGTGTCTCTGGCAGTTTCAGCATTTCAAAAAATACGAGTTTTGTTTAAAATGAAGAGGGAACTTAAGGGGCGGTTATCTCCGGTCATTTTGTAGAAGTTCCCTCATCCCAGAGTCATAGGAGAGCAGAGGAAGGCGATTTTGAGGAGAACAAAGGTGGTTTCTTGCCAAAGGAGCCCATTTCTTCTTCTCTTCTTCTCCATTGTCTTCTCCAAAGGTGCAGCAGAGCTTCTTGAGGAATCCATACGGGTTCCCCGGATCGTCGGGAGGGCGAGGGTCCTCCTCTTGCTTCCCGTCGGAGTAGAAATATTTCTATGCTCCATATTTGGGTCATCCCTGTCGTTGAATGGGTTTAGCCAAGGGTTGGACTTCTTATTCTTTCACCGATTGCCCCCTGCATTGGCCATGACAGTCCTCGGTCGGCGGCCTACTGAGAGGCATTGGAGGTGAGGGTTCACGGATGCTGCGAGAGGTGTCGACTGTCCTGTTGCATTGCTTGGGGTGTGAGAGAAGCTTGGTAGTGGCCACATGGGATGGATTTGCTAGGTGATGGTTTGAATTGAATTATTGATGACGAGGTGCCCACAGTCTTAATTGGAGACTAGCAAGGAGCACGTGCTAAGCATGTTGAGTTGAGTTATTGTTGAGTTCATGACTTGAAACCATACACATGTATATATGTTGATATTTACATTTTTTTAATAACGAGGAACTCCTTCTGGGATTGGCCACTAATGGACCCCACCTAGCCAAGGGTAAACCCCAAAACTAGTCGTGTACTTGGGAGCACCATGGCGCGCTCAGTAACGTGGGGCTTTGTTATACTCCGAGGTTTACGCCCAGAGTCAAACCCGGGTTCCTTTATTGAGGATTGTCGAGCCGCACCACTGGGCTACTCTCCTGCCCCCTGATATTTACATCTTAGACTCAATATGTATGAGTTTGATTTGCAGCGTACCACATAAGTGACATTTACGTCATTGGTATTATTTATTACATCACATACTTCAAATCAAACATTTTCATTATTTAATATTTTACCAATATTATCTTTCTTTGCTTTTAACAGTCATCATTACTATTGACTTATTAAAATATGATTTAATCATTGTCTTATATAAAAATTAATTATTTGGTTAATATAATTAACATGTATTGATAAATTACCTTAGAAATTATTTTATAACTATATAATTCTCTCAAAGAGATAAAGTATTGAAGATATCATTTTTATAATCAATTATGCATAGAATGGTGAGAAGCATAGTTAATATGATGAGATCATACCAAAAAGATATTTAGTATGATACCAATTCCATATAATAGATAAAAAATGAATATGGTTTATCCATTGTTAATTTATCCCTCTCCAATCCCATTTTTTCTCTCTTTTACATTCTCCATCCTATAACATGTCATTTTGTATTGATTTTATAGATAACATGTATTGCATAGATGTATTGTTGCATACATGAGAAAGATTACCAAGATCTCATGCAAGATCACAATGATTTTCTTCAATGTTTTGGATTCAAATTCGACAAGAGCTTTCATTTTCTAACGGCACTTCAAAAGAAAAACTGCATACATGTAGATCTCTCATATAACTATTTGAGAATACGGGATGGCCTCACAAAGGTGTGGAACACTTCATAACTGACATGGAAAAATGACAATTCTTTTTTGCCTTATGAACAGAGTGGTGGTTTAGCTAAGGCACCAAGTAGATACAATGTCAAAGACTATGGAGTCATTCATCCCTAGACTTAGTTTTGGCAGTGATCCCCCAATACTAACCCTTCGTTGACATCATTCGACATATTAGTATATCTGTCAAAATTCTATCCAGACTCATGAACCCAACCCAATCCAACCTGAATATTAGTCTAAGTCTGGACGTTGTTAATATGACATTCATCTTCAGTTCGATTGATAAGTCAATGTATAGCATTACTTAATAATGTCATAGGAAATTTTAAAAGTATATATTGGATAAAATTAATTGTATATGTTTTATTATATCATATTATAAATAGCATATAATTACATGTTTGTGAATTTTTGGATAGTTATATAATCAATTTTTTATTAAGTATTGAGATAATAAAATCTAGGTCAAGTTCTAGAATATACTTCATAAAATTGGGTTTAGTACAAATTTGAATACTTCATCGAAAATAGCTTCAAGTCAAGTGAATTTAAAGAGTGATAACCAAATACCAAACTCCAATTTGAGAAAAATATTTCTATTAAGTATTGAGATATAGTAAAATCCAGGTCACGTTCAAAAATACTTCATAAAATTGGGTTTAGTACCAATTTGAACACTTCGTCAAAAATAGCTTCAAGTCAAATGATTTTAAAGAGTAACAACCAAATACCAAAGTCCAATTTGAGAAAACAAAAACACATATTATATGAGATACCATTTGCAGGAATAAAAGTAGTTATTAAGTAGTGAGCATGTCTTGTACCATGGCATGAACATAATAATTTACAACTTGAGATATGTTTGTGTATGCCAAAAAAACAACAGATAAAAGTATAGGTATACAAATATGATAAGTTCTCTACCTTTCACCCTTATTAGTAATAGGGTTGTCAATGTTTTGTTCGACCTCTTGAAGCCCACTGGCCCAACCTATAAAATGATTTTGAGTTAGATTTTTTCAATTTTGATTACTTTTAAGGTTGCAGATTGATCTCCAAATTGAAGCTAGTTTGTTGGTTGTGCATATTTTCAACCCATGTACGTTTTGGTTGACAAATTTGGACAATCTAGATTCTAATACGAGAAAAAATTAATATTATTTAAATATGAAAGAAAATATGGATATGGTTTCAAATTATCCTTTACAATAGCAAGTCTCATTCCCACCCTACTACTTTGCAACAACAATTGCAACAATTGATTTTGGACAGTTCTAATTTAAATTTTATAATCAGTTTACCCAGTAATTTATATATATATATATACCAATGGTGAGATGTCTATTTTTTCTTCCAATGGATCTATTTTTTAAGTGTACGATTGTCAAAGTATTGTCTGAGCATGTGGACTCACTCGCTCCTATTTGAGAAAAAATATTTTATGGTTACATTTTGTCAACTCGGGTCAGGTTCATGTTAACAAATTTAGACAATACAACATCCAACATGAAGTACAAATCAATATAATTTAAATATGTATAGAAGAACCAGGTCCGTTGTCTTTGTAATTGGGTCATATTTGGAGTTTATTTGTAATTTTTGAGTTTTTGAAACTCAAAATGTCCCAAAAAAATAAAAAATATGTTTAATTGAAATGTAACATGCATATATATTAGCTTCAACGCGGCATATTTTCATAGATACATGCTCACTTTACATTGCAATTATTAACTACATGTCATATATATTAACTTGCAATGTGGCTATGTGGCATATTTTCATAGATCCATGACAACAACAAAAGATCAGGATAATCCAAGCAAGCCAACAATGGGTCAAACAAGGCATATAGCTATCTAGACGGATTTAGTGCACACTCACTCTTGTTACCGGTATAAATTTATAACACGGAGAATGAGAAAAAAGGCCAAAAACACGATGTTAAGCTCTTGTATAAGCAAATACGTAGCAGTATGTAACTAAGACATTTAATTATTTGTTCGCTATTGTTAGCCGTGTAGTTGATGTATACACCGATAGAAATTTCAGTAACCTTGAACAACAACTTCCTTTTAAATTAATAGATTGTAACTGGACAAACTGATGCTTATATATAATTTGACTTTTACAATGTTGAGTCATGTTGATTGCACATGTTTCATTTTAAACTTTAAAGTCTTCTATGAAGAACACGTTGATATAAATGATGGACTCACTGGCGGTTTAGTAAAAAAAATTAGATTATAATATAGAACACTCAAAGGAGGCGAGAGATCCATCGACTGAGTGACCTATGCGGACCAAATTGATCAAAGTCCGCATGTGAAATAAAATATTTAAAAATAGAAAAACATTGCTGAAGCAGGGAGGCGGGCTGTTGGAATAGCACCCATGCAGCCATGTCAGTTCCCTTTATTCGTAGGGTAATAAAGATAAAGATGCGTGGAGCAGATGCGTGGAGCATATGCGGATAAGCGGACGTGGACAGAAAGTTGGAAAGGGGGTGGGCTTTTTGAGAGGAGATAGGAGAGAGGAGACCACGATGTTGTCATATATATATATATATATATATATATATATATATATATATATATATATATATATATATATATTAAATTTTGGGTACGCTCATGTCTACTTACACAACTCATGAGCATTAAGGACATGTTTGGTATGTGGTGAATGAAGGGGAGAGGAAGGGAGGGGAAGATGTTTATTGGGCTGTTTGGTTGATCAAAGTGATGGGGGAGGGGAGGGGAGGGGAAAGGAGAGAAACAAATTAAATGTATTTTCAACAATTTTTCAGTCATTTTCTCCCATTGAATCGGAGTGGAGACAAGAGAAAGACTTGGCAAAAATATATTAGGAAAGTCAGATGAAAATATTAAATGAAGAAAGAAAATATAAATAACTTAATTGTGAAAAATTAATATAGCCCACAACCAAAAAAGTAGTATGTCATGAATCTGTTGTGATTATTTGGTTGGACATATTAATGCTCCGTTCGGTAAAGCGGTGTGATTGCCCGGGCAGCGATGGGGCAAGGTCGGACAGGTTGCAATCGCTCGTAACCACTGTTATCAAACGCAAGATCACTCGCCGCTTTAAATTTGTATTATTTTTAGTGTTGAGTAGCATTCAATGGCAGCTTTTTCTCACCAGACAAAAAACTTACGGTAATCCATCTCACCGCACCAGAGTGTTGACTCACGAATGACGTTGCCAAACGCTGCATAAATGATGATGGGTAAATGATGACGGGGCATTGGATAAAATTTGGAGAATTGTTTTGGAAAAAAATAAAAAGAAATTAAAGTAAAATTTTAATGAACAACATATAGGGAAACTTAAAAATTTTATTTTTTGGTAGAAAACTCGAAAATTTTGATATTATTACACTAACATAGAAAATAAAAAAATGGGAAAAAGTATGTTGGACTAAAACGAGAAGTACTTAACTACATAGAAAAAAAAATTATAAATACAAAATAAAAAGAAAATTACTTCTATAACTATAATTTTATATATATAAAGAAACTTTTATTCTCACTTCTATAAAAATTATACGTAGGAGCATCAACCGGATGCCAAACCGGATGCGTTAGCGGGTCACTATAATATTTATTTATATATTTACGTTATTTTTTGTATTTTCCTTCTCTTCCTCTCCTCAATGTAACCAAACACACTAATATAAGTATCCCCTCCCCTCCCCTTACTCCCCGTCCCTTCTCCTCCCTCCCTTTCCTTCCACTTTATTCACCACATACCAAACATAACTTTAAGGCACAGTTTGGCAACACGATGTTGAGCAATCGATTAGTCTTTAATACACTAAAAATGCTTTGTCAAATACTCATAGATATTTCTATGTACTAATTTATAACTGTAACAATCAATAGTCGTGGCCGATCCTTATGCTGTCACCACGGGAAATTAAACTGGGCTGTGAGAAACCACGACAAAGTGAGTCGTGTTGCCGAACGAGGCCGAAGACTATCCACCCAAATCACTTAACGCATGTCATTCTGTCCTAGTATTTTCTCTCTAAGATTCCAATTGATTTGGTGTAAGTGATATGTTATATGAATCTCTTTTTCTAAAAATTCTAATTTAATTTCTGGAACTTAAGTTCCATTCACATCCATGTGATTGGTTTGTTGTAAGTTTAAGTATGTAAATCAATTATAATATATTGTTGATTTTTACTATGTAATATATAATAGGTAAAAATGACAAAGAAATAAAGAAAGAACCATATTCATGAATAATCACAATATCTTTTAACTATAATAACCACAACAAGTGGTCATTACATGGATGTTTCTTCTTTGAGTATATTTTAATATAGTATTATTTTAACTTAATAAAAATATTAGGATCCAAATCACAATACAATATTTTATGTCACTCTGCATGTACAAAATATTAAAATAACATCTACATTTTATGTATTTGTAAATATAAGTTTTGATTCACATTGCTTAAATATACAATATTAATATTAATTGTTAGTATATTCTTCACGTAGGGTTATAATTAATTATCAATTTTCATATGATATTTTCTAAATATTAAGAATATAAATATATTAGATAAATCACAATTTTGTTGCATGGTAAGGTGTGATTACTTTTTCACAATGTTCACATAATTTGTATTTAGTAAGCCATAGTGATAATGGTTGTTGTAGTGTAAAATATCTTACATGGTACCGCCTATAGTGTATTTTATTTTTTCATATTATATTATGATTTTGGCAATAAACCATATCCACAGTATTAAAATTTCTAGTAATTAATATTTACATGTATCATTTATAAAAAATAAAAACTATAATTGTACGTGAAATGTTGTCAATTATTTTGGAACTTGTTTTCTGTTCTTTTTAAGAGGAAGCTCAAGAACTCTATTTTGTATATAACTATATAACTCATAAGAAGTCACAAAACTCAAGTTCCAACACTTACATTAACAAGTTCCAATACTTACATTAAAGCGATCATGAAATACTTATTTAGGAACTCCTATTCATTCCAGACCAGTTACAACTAACCAACCAGAGCCTAACTGTATTTTTAGTTTTTTTTTGCCCCCTTTCAAAGAGAAAAAAGTAAATGAAGATGGAAGTGAGGAGGGAAAGGAAGGAAGTGCGAGAGAAAAGAAAGAAATAGTGATGGAGGAGAAGGGAAGTCATGAAAAAAGATATTAGTTAAGTATAAGGAAAGAAGAAGGAAGTATTGAGAGAAGAGGAAGGTAATGATAGTAAGGTAGAGGAGGAAACTATATGGAAAGAGGAGGAAAGTAGTGAGGTAAGAGATGAGTAATGAGAGTGGAAGTATATTTACCACTTTTGAGTGTATCTTAGCTATTTGTGGGCACGCCTATTGATGGTGATAGACACATACAAATGTTGATTTATAGTCTCCCAAAATGGTTATAAGTGCCCAAACAGGATGAGTGACATCAACAAAACTTGATACACCTCCCATAAAAGTTTATACACACACACTATGTATCAACACACAAACATCTTGTTATGTACATACAGAAGGGGTTACACACCCATAAGTTAATATAAGCACCCAAACAGTGAGGCTAGCACAATTACTTATATGAGGATACATGCCCATAAATGGGTATGCACACCCAAAAATATTGATACACGTCCCCTAAAAGTAGTAACATGTGCCCATAAAAGTTAATATGTCGGGAAATCTGGGCAACATAACATGTAGTAGAAACAAAATTTTAATGCCTGATTTCCTAACCAGCTAGATCGTGTCAACTACATTATATCAAGAAAGGAAAGTTTGTAAGGTTGTACCTGGTCCTGGAGTAAGTCCAGTGACAATTCTCTTGTAGATGCATGCACCTTTCTCTAAGTTGCACCGTGGACAACATCAACAACAGCCTCCTAGTTGATCACCACATACGGTAGTTGACTTTATCCTCCTAATGGCAGACGACAACTTCTTCGCCTCTAAATTAGTTCACATGGACCACCAAGAACTCCATGTTGCGCTATCATAGCCAATGGGAAGGATTTGTCCATTCTAACATCAATCTGCTATGGTTGATTCACTCTCCCAGTTATTTCTCCCTTGCTACCCCTTCTTTCTATGTGTAGGACTTGCTCGGGCTCTCTTGGTTACTACAACTAGAGAGGACAACAATTGTCAGAGCTTGTTGTTGTGTCTGGGAAGCCCCCAATACCCATATATTTATAGGAAGGCCAGCGTCAAGGTTTCCATTCAATCTAGGAGTTTAGGATACGAAATTCATTAATTTTTTGGAAGCTACAAATGGTGAACCGATTAGTTCACTTTCAACTGCTCGATTCATAGATGAACCAGTCAGTTTATGTCTTGAACCGATCAGTTCAAAGGTGAACCAGTCAATTTAGTGTCTTTCATGTTTTGAATCAAATTGGCATTCAATATTAATTTATGCAAAATATGATGTCAGCATCAATCCTTGATCCAATCAAATTGATCATTGAACCAGATGGTTCAACACTTGAACTGATTGTCTTAGACCTTAAACCTTTTGGTCGGTTCATGCCTTGGTTTAATAATTGGTCAGACAATGTTGTTTCCAATTGACTAGACTTGAATCGATCGGTTGAAGACTTGAACCCATCGGTTTACAACCAAGTCAGTCAATTTTCAACCATAGTTGTTTAAATTAAATACTGAAACACTTTAGTAATCAAATTAAACATCGTTCATGAATAAAATCCTATTCCAAGTTCATCCTATGTGTGTGGCACTATAGGTCTCAAGTTACATTGGAAGTGAATGTCCATCACTAAGGTATGACATCACAAGCAATGAGCAGTATCTAGCAACACATCATTACTACCCAAGTAATTTGGAAAGTTAGAGAACAAGTTCAACCTACAATTTGTGATAAGTGTTACCATGATTGTATAGTTCATTTGTCTATGATATCCGGATTCAACTCAAGGCATGGAATCATCATCCTCTTCAACGTTCAATCCACGTTCCTTGAACTAGAGAAAACTATTTGAGATGCATGTGAGCTGACATATCATATATTGAGTCATATGAGTATGGACATACATTTCTCAGTCTCACTTATTAAATAGACTGGACATCAATCTTCTATAGTAGGGACAAATCCCATCTACATCACTCACACTCAATCCCCATGTGACACAATGCACCCAAAAATCACATTTATGGCAACCCTAATTTAAGATCATGTTGAATGATGTCAAAATACATTGATCGACATGTGATGAGTTTAGTGACATTAGGTCTAAGAAGCAAAATCACCAGTATCACTATGAGAGATGATTTTGACTACCATTCCATGGTATCCATGTGTCACTCTCAAGGTGCTATGTTCGATAAATTGTTCTCTAACATATACATGTGTGCTTGGTTTGATATCACATATCATGACCAGTGAGATTCCGTCATCAACCAACACACACTCTAGTATTATGTATTACTATTGTCTATTTTTCTTCCACAGTAACATCTAACTAGGAACATGACAAGAATGTATGTACTCTTATAATACATATGATATCATTGTTTGGGCCCTCAACCTGAAGACATATGTCATCGAGTAACAGTATTCTTTAGACATCTACTATATATGAGTCATCATCTCATGATTGAGAGAAACATATTAGATGGAATTACCTTATCATTATCAAATCAGGTATCTAATGCCACATTACAATCATCATATGATTATCTCTCTAGGCATACATACCAAAAAACTCCTACTTGCACTTAGAGCCAATCATCGACTAATCTTATTCCAAGTGTTCTTAACACGTCCATCATGTTTCTTCTACACAAGTGCTTATGTAGCGGGTTAGCAATATTTGCTTCAAGTTGGTACTTTAGAAGTTTCATATCTCTTCATTGTACGACTTCTCATATGAGATGGAATTTTTGTAGTGTGCTAATTGAGTTCCTTTGCCTCACCAATAGCTCCATTGTTATCACAGTATTTCTATTGTGTCATTAATGGTTGGAACCTCCCACTAGTTTGTCTATATGAGCCTCTAGATCCATGCAACACTTTTTTTGTTATTTTCAAAACACTAAGATACGCAACTTCTATTGTAGAGTCAGCAACAGTCTCTTGCTCAAAACTCTTTCTACTTATAATTCTATTTCAAGGTCAAACAAAAATTTAGATTGTGATCCTTTTTGTTATTTTGGAAGCTTGTATCAGTGTAACACTTTACACCCAACTCTTCCTGATTACCATAACCAAGGAGCTGATCCTTTAGTGCTTCCCAAGTACTTAAGGATGTTCTTAATGGTAGTTCATTGTCCTTCATTGGAATTTGAATGATATCTACTCTTCATGTCCAATACATACATGATAACTAGATGAGTACAGATCCTCTCGTCATGTCCAATACATAAGAGATAACTGGATCAATACATATCCTATCATCACGTCCAATACGTATGAGATAACAAGATGAATAGGTAACATTGCATATATGATAGATCAAATTGGAAATGCATATGGTATCTATCTATGCGTTCCTATACTTTACAAGAACTGGGACACTTTTCTCCTAAGAGACTAACTCCATGGAACATGGACAAGTTTTCTCTCATTGATTATTGCATCCCTAAACACCTTCAACATCTTGCCAATGTATGTGTTCTTTCTTAAGAAGTTTTCCAGATCTATCTCTATAGATCTCATTTCCTATTGCATAGGATGCTTCACATAAACCCTTCATACAGAATGTTCTTTCCTTGCCAGATTTTATAATTTGTAGTATAAGGATATTACTCCCCATCATCTTGTAGAATATTCTCCCACTAAATCTTTTGCAATCACAGACTTCAACTTCATTTTGATTAATTCCAAACTCTGTGACTATCTTATCAACTCAAAGATTCCAACTATGATATGCTTGTTTCAATTCATAGCCTCCCGATAACCCCCAATTAAGGGAGACCAAGAGGTCAGAGCCGTTATCCCAATAAATAGGATCAAAGGTTCGACAAATAAAAAATAATAATTATAAATTCTACCAAACTATACGAAAAGTTGGAATAAAATGAAACTTTGTATACCTTTTAAAAATTTTGGATATCTAACTTCTATCCACATCTTCAATCTATTCTAACTAATCCTCCTTGCACTTTAATTCTTATTTTCATAATATGCCACTTTACTGTTTGTCCTTTTCAATATTGTACCTAAAACGCCGGCAAAAAAACATCCGTCAACATAAATGAATATGTCGGTATGTGGGGACAACCAAAATTTCACATATATGGCTAACAATCTAAATATCACAAATAGGTTAATTAATAAGCCAATTTACGCTTTCAATGTGACATTCTCCACAACTTTTGCCCTACCCTGGAATGCCCTCCTTAGGGTTTCTCTTTTTCCATTGACTTAAGGCCACCTTCTCCATCCTGAGCTTGGTGCCTGGGGTCACCTCTCATGGTGCCCATTAGTCATGCAATATCAAAAGGCCACCATCTCTATCCTGAGCTTGGTGCCTAGGGTCACCTCTCATGGTGCCCATGGGTCTTCCCTCTTGTGCTTGACCTCATTGCATCTTACATTAGGGTGGCATGTAGGTGTGAGAATACACACTTATATCTAAATTGTGATAATCATATTGACTTTATGATTTGCATATATGAACATCCAAATAGATAGGCTACATTCAATTCGATTAAACACCCAAGAAATCTTCATGAAACCAAAGCAGTTAACCATAAATAACCACATACCTAATTTAGAGCAACTTGATGTCCAAGCAACAATATTCAAGAACAATCAAACAAGCAATCAATAATATCCTAAAATTAATGCATAACATCCAAGTGTCATTGTTTTATCCAAATCATTCTCAAGATTGACTTGGATTCCACCTTAGGATTTCTAGGCCAACTTTAGGGTTTTATTAGGGTTTTAGCCTCCATAAAGCTTTTATAAAGTTTAATGCTCTTTTAGTCCACAAACCCTAATTTTAACATCATAGGCATACTTGAATGTTAATTAAGTCTAATATATATCTTTTACACTAAAACTACAATCTTTATCCTTTTAAGTCATGTCAAGATCATTAAGCCCAATTATCTTCTTCGGTTTCTTTTAAATTGACAACTCATATTTCATTATAGTTCAATTCACATATATGAACCCTATTTATCATTAATTCCACATTTATCCACTAGGAAAACCCTAATAACCACATTAAGGGTATTTATCCATAATTATAAACATTTATACCCAAAATAGCTTAGAATCATCATATCTCAGTTTTATTCATGGATTTGAACAAATAAAGCCATTAAGAGTCATAATTACCAAGATTAGGGTTTCAAGGCCCATTAAAGTATATTTGTGTACCTGGAACCTTAAATTAATCCAACTACGCATAAAGATCATCCTTTTAGATCTAATGTGTCCTTTTATAATCAATAGGTTAATTTCAACTTTAAACATCCATATAACCCTTCCCAATTCACTAATCATCATAGATTAGGGTTTCTTAAGCATTAATGCATTAAAGTTCATAACTTCATCTACTTTTTGAATGAAAATAGGAATTAGGCTCTAAAACTATTTTTAATAGATTCCTCGCATTTTTTTGAGCAAATTACATATATTATATGTACCAATCTGATCTACCAATAATTAGATATGAATTTTGCAAGAATCCACTTACTTGGACCAATGGGATGCTGACACGTCAACAATCCCATGCAGCGTAGCTCGACCGATTGAAAACATAACCAATTGACGCTTTTGCCCCCGTATAACTCGCCAGCTCCTCATACCCTGGAGGGGTATATTCGTCCAATGACACCTAGGTTGTCTTCAACCTCCCGACGCAGTTGCTACCGCCGAGCACAACTCTTTGTGGGGCCGCCCCCTCCTCCCCAGGGTTCGAGGGCCACCGATGACTGCCGCCCTACCTTCGCCACCCTCTAGTGCACATGGGGCTCCTCCAGTTCACGGTCAATGTGGTTGGTTCGGGCTGGGCAGGTCTGCAACTCGCAACTAACCTTGCAGCCATGTTGTTGCTGTTGCGCATAGGCTAGGGTGAAGGGATGGCCATCGAGCATCCCCTTGGTGTCATGGGAGCAGCACGCCTCAATCATAACTCTTCCACAACCCCTCATTTCTCCAGGGTTTGAACTACTCCCTATGCTAGGGTTTGAATGAAAATAAGAAAGAAGGAGAGAGGGATGCATGGAATTCTCTTGGGCTCGGGGCTAAGGGTTCAACCCTTATATAGGGGAGGGTAGCCACGCCCTAACATGCTTTCCCACAAAGAAAACAAAGCCTTTCCTCATGAGGAAACCTATTTTTCTTAATTAGGTATAATATTTCTCTTTTTAATAATTCCTTTATTATCCATATTCCTTAGTTATTAGGAAACCTAAAAATGATCTCTCTTATCTTCTTTGTGCTTGGCTTTTAATCCATTGGCCACGAAATTTTACTTCCTTTTAGTAAAAGGTATCTCTTTTTGATAATGGCAACAAGCCATTAACTATGTAGCACATTATCCACATATTTTTGTATTATTTATATTTTCTCTTTCTTCTTATCCATTGGGACTCCTTGGCCCCCAAGAAATCCTAAATTTTGAAATCATTTTTGAAGGATGCTTATTATCCTTCTAGGAGCATCTACATTCTTCATTTCTCATTATCTTACTTATTTCTTTATTAAAAGATTTCTTTTCAAGGATTTATCTTTATCTTTTATTTTCTTTCCCTTTTTTCCTATTTCTTTCATTAGAAATCACATATAAACGAAATTTACTCAATTGTGGCCATTAGTGCCACTTTCTAAAGATTTCTATGTAAATCTCATAAATACTTTGCTTAATTTTCATTATCTTGTATCTTTTTTTAATATTTGGACTTTTCTTCTTTTCTTCTCTTTTATATCCATTATTGGATTAATCTAATAATAGGAATCACAAGATTCCTACCAAAAGGGAGATTTGCAAAGGAATCCATCCTTTTCAATTAAGTCCATGTTCATAAAATCATTACATTTCAATTATGAAAACATATCAAAATTGAGGTTGTAACATCCTTCCCCTCTTATAGGAATTTTGCCCTCAAAATTCCATCAAACATACAAACAAGCAGGATAAGACTTTCTCATGTCCATCATAGCCCCATGTGGCTTTACCCTCTCCATGGTGCTTCCCAAGAACCTTCATCATCTCATATTCTTACATCTGAGCTCTCTCTCACCTTGGTATCTCATACCCTCATAGGTGACTCAGGACATTTCAACTTCTTTCAAAGCTAAATAGGTTCATGGCTTAGCACATGGCTCGGATACCTCACATAGTGCACATGATCAGACTCATGGAACACATCATACATTACATTATCTTGAGGAGTAAGGCTAAACATAACCATCTCCACAAATCCATCTCAAATGGACTCATGTATCGGGATCTCAGCTTTCTCAGCTATAGCTCAGAGGGGTCAGATTTTCACATCACATATTCTCCCACAGTGAACTGCATGTCAGTCTGCTTTGTATCAGCTCATGACTCATGTCATCCCTAGGCTTTCTCAGCTATCGCATGATCAAAGCGACTTCATCTCCACACACTGTGGCCTTTCTAACCTTCACAAGGTCTTTCATCGACATCATCTTCATGAAGCGGTGACCGACACAACCTCCCTTATAGAGCTTCTTACATCCAGATAAAGGCTATGGTGATTAAAATCACATCTTTCATAGGAAAAAATTGTCCATGTATCACCCTGAATGAGCACACATGCTCTCATTAGACCCTCTAGTCCGGATCATACTAACCATCAGTCAGGAGTGATAAGTTGTACTAACATCGAGTTCTTCATGTATCTACTTCCACCTCATGGAAGTGAATCTTTAGGTCATACTCAAGAACCTTTAAACTCACATCATGGTGTAGTTGAACCATCTCTCTCTCTTACATGTATCTCAACTGGATTTATCCCTTGATAGTACTCTCTCTTTCTCTTAGATTATGTCATCTTGGTAAGGCGATCTACCATAACCCATAATGCATCCTGACCTTCCTCGGTCTAGGGGAGACTTACCACCACAACTATAGTGATGAACTCCCATTCCCTCTTAGGGACTTTTATCCTCTATATCAACTCACGGGGTTACTGGTATTCATCCTTCACCTCTTAGAATGCATGGTGACAAGTTACATGCAACTTCATCTTAGGCATCCAAAGTACTACTACAACTTACTATCTTAGTAGTACCGCAGTGTATGATGAACTTAAAATGATGATCTCTTGTAGGTTGATTCCTTAGAAACCCTAAAACACTCTAGTCGTGGGTTTCATCACCTTGTTTTCCAGAGAAGTGCATCTGAGGTTCTACAACCATTCTTCTATCACAACAAGCCCTAGGCTAGCTAACCAAGCAAACAATAACTCGATCAATAGATCTCATTATATCGGAGTGTTAGCCAAAAATATCTCACCACATAGGGTTCACCTAACTACCTAGACTAGGTAGCTACATCTCAATAAGAGCATCCATTACCACCTTTCATCTTTATATGTTAGGTAATGTTGAAGACATACACCTCCATGTATTCCACTTATTATCTCATCTAAGACTCTAAGTCTATCTTCTGGGCTCATCCTCTTAGTTATCAATCTCAACCTTGTATAACTCATAAATTCCATAATCCTTATGAGATGACAACCTTAGTTCTCTTGGTGTTGGTAAACCATCCACATATCGTACTCTAAACAAGGGTATGCTACTGTCTCTATTCATACATCATATCAGCGTTTCCACTCACATCATATTTATCCTTGGTGTATGGCATGCATATTTCCCTATCTCTCACTCCCATAACAAGAGGAAATAAGCATTTGGTTGTAGTCCAAATACAGAGTTATTCCCATTCCAAGAGTAGAGATGGTACATCCCACATTGCCAGTACACCTTCAAATCTAGGTTGAAACGTGCATCACATGTCTCTACATCATGAGCATCTCAATATTAGGGTTACTTCCATAGAAAACTGGTCTCGAACCCACTTGGGTCATCATACCATCCTTGGTCATCTCCTCTAGGTCTGTAGGGTGCCGGTACTTTTGGGGTCATCCCTCTTCCTTTATGCATCAGGGAGTGCCCTCCTCATTTTCCCTTTGGGTCCCATGAGTTCATGAAGATGATCAATCTCCTAACCCATGGCCCTCAGACAATGATAGATGTTACCTCATGACCCTATGGTCATGGGGAACTCGGGAATTAGGCAACTCCTACTCCCATCGGTCATGGGGAACTCGAGAATTAGGCAACTCCTACTCCCATCGGTCTCATCCCTACTTGACCCTAGGATAGACTTAGGATTCTAACATAGTACATATTCAACTTGAAACCTTTCCCAAGTCTCCATCATCTCTCTCAGCATTCATGGTCTGACTTACATCCTTTCATAGGGATCATGGGGACCTACCTGCCTCGATCATGCCCCATCCACATGCATTTAGAGATGATTATCTGTGGGTCTATAGGTTCATTCTCATACTATGTACTCTACACTTAGCTTCTCAAGACTCTATGATACCTGTTAAGGTTACCTCAAACCCAACAAAAGCTGATTCATACCCTACAAAAGGGTCCCTCTTCCAGGATGGGAGGAAACTATCTCTTGATAGCAGTAAAGGTCACAAACGCCCTTATGTCTAGGGTTTGCATACACATGAGCATTCTTAGCCTTAGCAAGCTACTGAGGCACATTGCTAACAAATAGACCACTACTAAACCATGCTAGGTCTCCATGGTAGATCATACTTGTCCTCATTCCTTAACATTGGACCATCATCATACATGCCCATGTCACCAACCTATATGTAGGAGGTTCATCAAACATAGACCTTAGTCTCCAGGATCTTATTTTCCTCTAAACATGAGGAGTGACATGCTTGAATCTATAGTAACTCAAATCTCTTAATGAGTATCAGGTGCACCAGGTACTACTACTTCCCCTCTTATAGGTCTAAGAACCCTAGGTTCACTTTTATGCATCAGATGTCTAACTACATGCTCAACCTTCTAACAACGAACCAAGCATGTACAAGGAGCATCATGCATGTCCTATAATCCTTCCACTTGAACAACACCTCAGAGTCGAGTCCTCCTCAAGGACAACCAACTAGGTATAATGCCTCACGACTTGTTACTATGCCTCCTCAGGGTCTAAGGAACTCTTCTTCCTATCCCTACAAGGTAAGCACCTATATCATCTACACATAGGTCCCAGCTGCCTCATCCTTCTTCTAGGGTTTGGTTCCTCTAAAGGCAACTAAGAAACCACAAGGATCATGCACGAGGCAACCACAACCATCCACTTAGGTCGTAACATACTCAACTTCTTAGGGTTCCTCCTATCCTGGAGTCTAAGCTTCCAACCTTCTTGCTCGGGTCTTACTCTCTTTCTCTCTAGAGCTAACCCTACAACAACCCCACTACTAGAGGTTCTCTCTTTAAGGTGGATCAAGCTCACATGCATACACCTACAGGGTGAAATGTATGATTAAACCTATGCTCGCTCAAGATTATCCATAGCTCTTTTATGCCTAGCTCATAAGCTATCCAACATGCCCTTCTGGCCTAGGTTTTAGGCTACTTCCAGCACTACTAATGTACTATGGGTGCATACTATGCCATGCTCATATAATGCCATAGGGTTTCTATATGTTCTTCACTAACCTCATCAATGAAGGAGTTATCTGTCACCCTAACATACACGACCCTTCCCAGGGTTGAGTCGCCAAAGGTACTAGGTCAGCCAACCTCACATGGCTCATACTATCATAGGTATCCAAAATCAAAAGCATGTCAACCCACACACATGGTCAACCATGTCATCTAACTCATCATGCCATCTCTCTCTCTAACCACCACTTAGGGTTAGGGTTAGCATCGTCCTCAGAAGATGTGCCAGGTCTCTACCTCTTCTTAGAGGCCTCTGCCTCCAAGACTAACTCCCCACTCATCCTCCTAATAAGGAGATCTAACCTTAGGTCTCTCCTGAGGGTATGAAAACACATGTCATACAACCTAAGCATGCAACTAATCTTTATTTTATGCTTAAACTATTAAGCTTATGTCCATGCCATCTTATTTACATATTTTTTTTCATTAATTTGGTGGAGGATTCCTTAACCTTATCATACATACCCCATCCTCAAGAGAGTGAGGAAGAGAGAGAAAAACCCTAAACCTTACAATCTTAATTGAATTAGGGTTGAGAAGGGACGAAAATAGATGAGAGAGTCCTAAAGGTATCTTATTTTGATTCAAAACCTCAGACATTGGCTAGGCAGTCACACTACATCCGGGAGTCCTCATGACTGACTAGTAGGGCAGAGGAAAATCTTGCCAGCCCCTGAACTATGATCCTTTTCTAGACACCTCTGTCTTTCAGAAAATCCTCTAATAACTCCCTCGGGTTCTACAAAGTTTGTAAAACTTAATAATTACTAAAGATTAAATGAGGAACCAATGATCTGATACCAAATGTAATGACCCTACCTCCCGATAACCCCCAATTAAGGGAGACCAAGAGGTCAAAGCCGTTATCCCAATAAATAGGATCAAAGGTTTGACAAATAATCAACAATAATTATAAAATTCTACCAAACCATACGTATTGCTGGAATAAAATGAAATTTTGTATACCTTTTAAAAACTTTGAATATCTAACTTCTATCCACAACTTCAATATATTCTAACTAATCCTCCTTGCACTTTAATTCTTATTTTCATAATATGCCACTTTACTATTTGTCCTTTTCAATATTGTACATAAAATGCTGACAAACAAAATTGTCGGTCAACATAAATGAATATGTCAGTATGTGGGGACAACCAACAACCAATATTTCACATATATGGCTAACAATATAAATATCACAATCAAGTAAATTAACAAGCCAATTTACGCTTTCAATATGACATTCTCCACCGCTTTTGCCCTAACCCTGGAATACCCTCCTCAGGGTTTCTCTTTTGCCATTGATTTGAGGCCACCTTCTCCAATCTGAGCTTGGATCCTGGGGTCACCTCTCATGGTGCCCATTAGTCATGAAATATCATAAGGCCACCTTCTCTATCCTGATCTTGGTGCCTAGGGTCACCTCTCATGGTGCCCATGGGTCTTTCCTCTTGGGCTTGACCTCATTGCATCTTACATCAGGGTGGTATGTAGGTGTGAGAATACACACTTATATCTTAATTGTGATAATCATATTGACTTTATGATTTGCATATATGAACATCCAAATAGATATGTTGTATTCAATTCGATTAAACACCTAAGAAATCTCTATGAAACTAAAGTGGTTAACCATAAATAACCAAATACCTAATTCAGAGCAACTTGATGTCCAAGTAATAAAATTCAAGAGCAATCAAACAAGCAATCAATAATATCTTGAAATCAATACATAACATCCAAGTGTCATTGTTTTATCCAAATCAGTCTCAAGATAGACTTGGATTCCGCCTAAGGATTTCTAGGCACCCTTTAGGGTTTTATTAGGGTTTTAGCCTCCATAATGCTTTTATCACGTTTAATGCTCTTTTAGTCCACAAACCCTAATTTTAACATCATAGGCATACTTGAATGTCAATTAAGTCTAATATATCTCTTTTACACTAAAACTACCATCTTTATCCCTTTAAGTCATGTCAAGATCATTAAGCCCAATTATCATCTTTGGTTTCTTTCAAATTGACAACTCATATTTCATTATAGTTCAATTCAAATACGTGAACCCTATTTATCACTAATTCCACATTTATCCACTAGGAAAACCCTAAGTACCAAATTAAGGGTATTTATCCACAATTATAAATATTTATACCCAAAATAGCTTAGAATCATCATATCCCAATTTTATTCATGGATTTGAACAAATAAATCCATTAAGAGTCATAATTACCAAGATTAGGGTTACAAGGCCCAATAAAGCATATTCGTGTACATGGAACCTTAAATTATTAAAACTACACATAAAGATCATCCTTTTAGATCTAATGTGTCCTTTTATAATCAATAGGTTAATATCAACTTTAAACATCCATATAACCCTTCCCAATTCATTAATCATCATATATTAGGGTTTCTTTAGCATTAATGCATTTAAGTTGATAACTTCATCTACTTTTCGAATTACAAAAGGAATTGGGCTCTAAAACTATTTTTAATGGATTCCTCACATTGTTCTGAGCAAATTACATATATTATATGTACCAATCTGATCTACCAATAATTAGATATGAATTTTGCAAGAATCCACTTACTTGGATCAATGGGATGCTGACACGTCAGCAATCCCATGCAGCGTAGCTCAGCCGATTGAAAACATAACCAATTGATGATTTTGCCCCCACATAACTCGCTAGTTCCTCATACCCCGGATGGGTATATTCGTCCAACGATACCTAGGTTGTCTTCAACCTCCCGACGCCGCTGCTGTCACCGAGCACAACTCTTCACGGGGTAGCCCCCTCCTCCCCAGGGTTCGAGGGCCACCAATGACCACCACCGTACCTCTGCCACCCTCCTCCATACATGGGGCTCCTCCAGTTCATGATCAACGTGGTTGGTTCAGGCTGGGCAGGTCTGCAACTCTCAGCCAACCTTACAGCCATGTTGTTGCTGTTGCGCATAGGCTAGGGTGAAGGGATGGTCACTGAGCATCCCCTTGGTGTTGTGGGAGAAGCACGCCTCAATCGTAACTCTTCCACAACCCCTCGTTGCTCTAGGGTTTAAACTACTCCCTATGCTAGGGTTTGAAAGAAAACAAGAAAGAAGGAGAGAGAGGGATGCATGGAATTCTCTTGGGCTCGGGGCTAAGGGTTCAACCCTTATATAGGGGAGGGGGTGCGCCCTAACATGCTTACCCATGAAGAAAACAAAGCCTTTCCTCATTAGGAAACCTATTTTTCTAAATTAGGTATAATATCTCTCTTTTTAATAATTCCTTGATTATCCATATTCCTTAGTTATTAGGAAATCCGAAATGATCTCTCTTATCTTCTTTGTTCTTGGCTTTTAATCCATTGGCCATGAAATTTTACTTCCTTTTAGTAAAAAGTATCTCTTTTTGATAGTAGCAACAAGTCATTAACTATGTAGCACATTATCCTCATATTTTTGTATTATTTATATTTTCTCTTTCTTCTTATCCATTGGGACTCATTGGCCCCCAAGAAATCCTAAGATTTCAAAATCCTTTTTGAAGGATGCTTATTATCCTTCTAGATGCATCCTCATTCTTCATTTATCATTATCTTACTTATTTCTTTATTAAAAGATTTCTTTTCAAGGATTTCTCTTTATCTTTTATTTCCTTTCCCTCTTTTCCTATTTCTTTCATTAGAAATCACATATAAATGAAATTAACTCAATTGTGGCCATTAATGCCACTTTTTAGATATTTCTATGTAAATCTCATAAATACTTTGCTTAATATTCATTATCTTGTATCTTTTTCTAATATTTGGACTTTTCTTCTTTTCTTCTCTTTTATATCCATTATTGGATTAATCTAATAATAGGAATCATAAGATTCCTACCGAAATGGCGATTTGCAAAGAAATCCATCCTTTTGAATTAAGTCCATATTCATAAAATCATTACATTCCAATTATGAAAACATATCAAAATTGAGGTTGTAACAAGTGTAAAGCATGTGCCCTAAGGAAATTGGAACATTAGCCAGATTTATTTATAATTGCACCATGACTTAACATGGTATAATTCCTTTTTTCTGATACACTACCATGATACACTATCATTGTGTTTCATGTGGAGTTCATTATGACACATTATCATGGTCTCCTAGATGGTCCTTAAAATCTTAGTTTAGAGTAATTTTTTCACATCAATCATATCGAGGTGTTTTAATACTTCTACCAAGCTGGTTATGTACTTCAAACATGATGTTCTTGAACACTTCAAGAGATCAGACTTGTATTTCACTAAATACAAACTAACATATCTATTGAGATCATTAGTAGATATAATGAGGTACTATTAAACACCTCTAGAATTTATTCTAAAAGGTCTATATACATGAGTATGTATGAGCCCTAATAGAATAGTCTCTCTCCCACTACATCTAGTGAAGATGCTTTTGTCATATTGCCCAATAAATAATACTAGCATGTCTGTATTGGTTTAATAACCAAAAGAGTCTAGATAACCATCAATATGGATTCTAGAAATGCATTTCTCATTTACACACTCTACATGACAATGCTATAGATATGCATTGTCTGAGTCATAAAGTCATTCAGTATATCTATCATACACATTTGTCTCTACAACTATCAAATATGGATTATGAGGCATATGTCATTTGACACATAAGATCTTATCTTTTAAAATGACACATTAGTTTATTCATAATATTCTTATCCATACAAGATACATCAAGTTTTCATCAATGGAGTATACATAATATCAATTCACCAATTGTATTACATGCCCATCAAGGACAATGTTCAACTATAGTGGTAATAACCCTTCCTCTGTACAGTTCTAGCTTACTTCTTCTCAAGTCCTAAAGTTGAGATCTTCATCTCTTTATTCTTTCCTTCTCAGTTCATTTAAGTGTAGAGGAAAGATTCCTTTTGCACTTACATTTCTCCTCATTTTGACTTATGAAGATTTGGACTTTAGCTTAGCTTCAAAATACTTCTGGGCCTTACTTTTATCCTTGGAAATCACTATGTTGATCATCATCAGAGGTTTGTCCTTATTCATTCTTGCTTTGACATTTATAAACATGCCAAGTAGTTCTGACAGTGGTTTAGCCAAGTTATCAAGTAGTAACACTCAGTAAATTGGCTATATGATTTTGGAAACAGTTGTAGAATCACATTCATGGTCAACCATTGGATCAAAGGGAATCTCAATATTTCTATATGTTCCACATGCCCAGTCATATTGAGCACATGGGGTCTACCAGATCTCCTTATGTCATCATGTACTGGAAGAGAACCTTTAAGACAGTATCCCTTTCTTGCTTTGCATGATTTTGGTTCATATTTTTTAGATATGTGTTAGCTAAACAGGACATTAGCACATTTTATCATTTTATTATGACAAACATTTCTTATTTATGGATTCAAACGTGCTATCTAAGTGCTTTAGGTACCAGGTACATCTTGAGAAAGATTGACCAAGATTGCAGTATCAAATGCTTAAATTATTGTGTATATGTGCTTACTTGTAGTACAAGTGTACATGGATTTAGAACTCACGTAAAATAAAGCTATGGACCAATCCCACCTATCCCTAACCTATTAATAGGTCTAAACTAAGTGTCTAGGATAGGTAGGCCACATTAGAAAAATTATCAGATAGGTTTCCAAAAATTTGCAAACTTATTTATAGGGAAATTTCTAGTCGAGAAACTTGTCAACTAAGAAAATCTCAGATGATAAAATTGTCAATTGAGACCCCCTCAATTGAGTAATAACAGCACTAAAAGAACTTTACAATATATTTATCTCTATTTCCTTTTCAATAGAAAAATTTGTCGACTAAGTCAATCTTGGTCAATGATTTTTTCTGACCGAGGAAAGACTATTAAACCATTTGACCAAGAAGTTAGAACGACACTTAGCCATTAGAACCAAGTTGAACACATAGACCAAACTTGGTCAAAGAATTTCTTGACCAAGACACATCTGGTCGTAAATGTTGTCGACCGAGAAGGGTTCTAGAATGATAGTTTTATTAATGAAGAAATTATCCGTTGTACCTATATTGACCCAACTATAACAACTATTTCTCATCGTAGAACACTTTAGACACTCCCCTAATTTTCCCTAGCCACTTATAGTTCTTTCCTATAAATAGTAGTTGTCATAGGACACCCAAATCACAACTTTCACACTTGAATACATGTGATCTTGAGCAAATTTAGCTATGGCACCATACTTTCAATCATTAACAATTTTCATTTAGTGTCCTTACCTTAGCTTAACCTACCAACACTCAAGTTTGATATATCCCTCGCGGTTTGGTCCATTAGCTTGATTCATAAGGCCATTGTTGAGATTACTTGGTGTATTCCTTTCTCCCATATTCATGCTATTGTAACTTGATTGAGCAACTCCTAGGAGAGGACTTTTTCTAAGTCTTCAAATAAGGAGTCTTCTCGAGGTGCTCTTCCATCACCTATCAAAGAAGAGGTAGTGATTTGGTGCTCTTCCAAGCCTGTGAAAGAAGAGGTGTTGTGGTCCTCTTCCCACTCCATCAAAGAAGAGGTGTTTAGTGCTCTTCCACAAATGTGAAAGAAGAGGTTTTGTTGGTGCTCTTATGTGGATGGTAAAGAAGAGGGTTTAGTTGCAACAATTGTTATATAATTTGTCCTAATAGATAAATGAATAAAACTGCTTATTACAAATCTTAGTTGGAAACAACTAGGTAGTGGACTAACATCATAGATGAAGCCACTGTAAATCTTATCTCATCTTTGGTTGCTTGCTTATCACTTTTATTTGTAAATCTCTATCACCCCCTCTAGATATTTTGATTTGGTATTAGAGAAGGTGTTCAAGGAGCCCTAACAGGTCTTGAAGCATGGGGAGAATGCAATCAACCACCTCAACTTGGAAGGGTTGCATGTGAGTAGGCCCCTGATATTCGATGGGTCTAACCAGACCTATTGGAAGATGAGGATGTAGTTCTACTTTCAAGGAATCAAATTTGAATTGAGAAAGATCATATCTTGTCTATATGTATTTCCATCCACAAAGTTAGAAACATGGAATCGTGATACGGTAAAGAAAGCCACACTCAATGCAAAGGTGGTAAGAATTCTTTATTGTTCTTTATCTGTTAGTGATATCAATCGTATATCTTCATGTGAAACATATCATGAAATTTGGCAAAAATCAGCTGTAACACATGAAGGAACTACTCAAGTTAAAACTGTTGGGAAATCAGGATGACATATAAGACAGTGGAAAAACATTTAAAGCATGTTTCCCCTTAATAGCAAGATCGCATCAACAAAAATGTATCTAGGAACGATGGTTTGCAAGGTTAAATTTTGTCCTGGATCAAGTCCAGTGACATTATCCTTACAGTAGTATTGTTCTTCTTCTCAAGGAAGCAACTCACTCCTTCTTCAACATCAATACCAGAACAGTCATCTCCACTGGCCTCCTGGTGCAACACCACAGACAATGGTTGACGGTATCCTCCTCGAGACATACAATGGCCTCCAACCTCTAGAGTACTCCACACAAACCACCTGGAACTCCACATTATGGTACCAGAGCCAACAGGAAGGAGTTGTCCCTTTGAACGACAACCTACTAGGGTTGATTCACTCTCCCATAATTGTCTCTCCCTTTCTATCCCTCCTTTTACCTGGTAGGACTTACTTGGGCTCGATCTGGGTTACCAAAACTAGAGAGGATAACAATTTTTAGAGCAACTGTTGTGTCTGAGAATCCCTCAGTACCCCTATATTTAGGAGAGGCAGGTTCAGGGTTCCCAATCTGTCTAGAAGTTGAAAAGTACAGATTCATGAATTTTCTGGAACCTATACACAGCAAACATGTCATTTTGCATAGCCAACTGGTTAGTTTATGCACAAACTGGTCAGTTCACATAGTGACTCGATCATTTCATATAGTTTCCTATTCTGAATCAAATTGATAATCAATGCCCAAATAATGCTAAACATGATTTCTACATCAATCCATGTTCCAATCAAATTGGCAACTAAACCAGGCGACCTAGATGGTGAACCAGTCTGTTCACATAGTGAAATGCTCATTTTACATGTCTAGTTTAGGCATAGTATAATTAATATTGATTCCAATTGACCGGACACCCCAATTGATCGATTTAACACTTGAACCGGTCAGTTCAGAGTCCAGTCAGTCAACTTTGAACCTCAATAGTTTAATGAGTACCTAAACACCATTAGTAATCAAATCAAACATCATTCATGAATATACTACTATTCCAAGTGTATCCTATGTGTGTGACACTATATGTTCAAAATGTACACTACTATTCTAAGTGTATCCTATGTATGTGACACTATATGTTCAAAATTACATTTGCAATGAATGTTCATAACAATGACACTACAAGCAAAGAGCGGCATCTAGCAACACATCATTTCTACCCAACTAATTCAGAATGTTGGAGAACAACTTCAACCTACAATCTGTGATTAGTGTTACTGTGATTGTATAGTTTCTTTGTCTCTAATATCCAGATTGGACTTGAGGCAGGAATCAGCATCCCATAAATGTTAAATTCATGTTAATTGAACTAGAGTAGACTAGTTGAGATGCATGTGAGTTAACATATAACATATGAATCACATGAGTACGACCATACATTTCTCAATCTCACTTATCAAGTAGCCTGGATATCAATCTCATATAGGAGGGACAAATCCCATCTACATGACCCACATTCAATCCCCATGTGTCAAAATGCATCCAAGCACCACCTTAACGGCAACCCTTATTTAGGATCATGGTGGATGATGTCAAAGTACATGAATGACATGTGATGAATGTAGTGACATCATGTCTAAGAACCTAAATCACTACTATTACAATGAGAGTTGATTCTAACTACCGTTCCATGGTATCCATGTATCACTCTCATGGTTGGTTTGTATGATACATTGTTCTCTAACATGTACATGTGTGCTTGACTTGATATCACATATCATGATGAATGAGATTCTGTCATCAGTTAACACACACTCTAGTCTTATGTATTATTATTGTCAATTTTGCTTAAATAGTAACATCCAACTAGGGACATAACAAGAATGTATGTACTATTAAAATTCATATGATATCATTGTTCAAGTCACGTACTTGAAGACATACGTCATCGAGTAACATCATTCCTTAGAAATCTACTGTATTTATGTCATCATCTCATGCTGAGACAAATATAATAGATGGAATTACCTTCATTAATATCAAATCAGGTATCTATGTCATATTCCAATCATCATATGATTGGCTCTTTGGGCATATATCTACCAATAAAAAATACTAAAATTAGTATGTTAAAACATAAACTTGAATTATTTCATATGCAACCTAACAAAATCATTTCATAAATATGTGCTAGATTTTCTAACAAAGAAAAATTGTGTTGGGGAATAACGTTAGTGAGGAAGATCAAGTATCCAAAATACTTAGATCATTGCCTCCCAAATACAAGTCAAATGTGACTACTATCGAGGAAGCTAATGATCTCACAACACTAAACATGGATCATCTCATCGGGAACCTGGAGACACATAAAGTCACTCTAGAAGAAGAAGAAATGATTGAGGTTGAACAACATAGGGGAAGTGTAAGACCCCTGACCTTGATTTTTGGTTAAACATGGTTTCTTACCTTAATTGGATGCTTAAAATTTTAAATTAATCGTAACAGTGTGCTTGATATCATGAGATAAAGTTAAGTTTCAAGCATGGTCCAGTTTGGACATTGTTTGAGCAACTTATGCATTTATATGCTTGTTTCAAACTTTAATGCAATTTACCCATGTCAAAGGTTTTTCTTGAAATTTGCCACATGCTTGTTGTTCCTCACATGTTATCATATCATTCTTGAATTAATTGTACCATCGTGCACCTTTTTACGCATTGGTTTGGTGGTGACATCTACCTAGGGTTGAGCTTAGGGTTCTCCTCTCATGGACGAGCAACCATAAGTGGTGGAACTCAATGGTTCCCCCTTGCTTGTGGGGAACTAATGGCTTTACTAGTGTGGTGGGATCCAATTTTGGTCCCTAGAGGTGTGAGGGTTGATGGTTTCCCCTCTTGGAGCTCCTTGGTTTGATGGAACATCAAGATATGTGCAAATTGATGGTGGAGCTAGGGTTTTTTACCCTTAAACAAGATATGTTGGTCACCCTGCTATTGGAGGTCGATGGATGTCCTGGAGGTCAACAATCGATGGATCCCCTAGCTCCCACAACCTATGGACTTGTTGGTTTGTATGGATGTGATGCTTCTGACCTTGGACAGATGGCAAACATGGCTAGACACCTTAACCTTATTTTCTCTCTCACCCATAGCTTCATATAACTCCCTCCTTGCATTCAAACGAGTTCTTTACACACATACACTACCCTTTTTGTCTTCCTTGCTTCTAGATCTCTTTTCTCTTATTCCATGGTGGAGAAGGAGCCCAAGTCAGAAGAAGATTGACGGATCTTCTTACATGTGAATCTAGGGTTTAGACCTACCCTCTCTTTGAGCTTGGGGAGCTTGCTTAGCTTGTTCTTGACCTAAGCAAGTAATACCTCACTCCCTTCCTCTGTTTCCTTTCTATCCTATCCTCTTCTCTCTTCTTATTTGTTAGATACATGGTGGATCTTGAGCTAGAGGTTGAAGACACCTTGATTATTGCTTCTCTAACCTAGGTTTTGCTTCCTTTTTAGAGAAGGAGATAGCTTGGTCGAGACCCAACTTTGGAAGCTTGTATCGATGTAACCCTTTACACCCAACTCTTCCTTATTACCATAACTAAGAAGCCAATAATTTTTGTTCTTCTAAAGCAATTAAGGGCGTTCTTTATGGTAGTCCAATGACCTTCATTGGAAGCTAAAATTCATCCACTTGTCATACAAAATAACTTGGATGAGTATACATACATTATATATATATATATATATATATATATATATATATACACACATAGTCAGTCTAGAATACACTCGAGTGTACAGATCACACGAATACACTCAAGTTTGTTTGCATATCAAGACTATTATTTTTCAAAATGTAAACCATTGATCTTCACTTCCATACTATAGCAAGTCTACATACAAATTTTGAGCCCATTTGGATGAGAGTAAGTCAGTCATCCAAGAGCAACAAAAGTGACACGTGAAACTAATTTGAAATGCATAATTTTTGCGGTCTTGATAACATGACTTATAAATGTCCAAATGTGCTCAAATTTTTTATATGAGCTATTCACGAGATGTTTAAGAAGATCAATGGATTAAATTTTTGAAAAAAATATTGCATCATGAAAAACTACTTGAGTGTATTCTGCTCCAAATAAACTCGAGTGTATTCTAGCATGACTATATATATATATATATATATATATATATATATATATATATATCCATTAGTCATGTACAATACATATGAGATTACTGGATATCCTCTCATCATGTCAAATACATACAAGATAATGGGACAAACACATACCATTGCATACATGATAGATCAAATTGTGAATGTGTATGGTATCTATCCATGTGTTCCAGTTCTTCATAAGAACTAGGACACTATGCTCTCGAGAGATTAATTTCATGAATATGGATATTTTTTTCTCTCATTGAGTTTTTTATGGAGAACCCTTCAACATCTTGCCAATGTATGTGCTCTTCCAAGAAGGTTTCCAGAACTATCTCTATAGATCTTTATTCCTATGACATAGGATGCTTCGCCCATGTCGTTCATGGAGAAGGTTCTTTCTTGGCTAGGTTTTAATATTTTTAGGATAAGGATGCTATTCTTCATCATTATGTGGAATACAAATATGCTCTCACTAAATATTTTATAATCACATATGCCATCTTCATTCTAACTCAAGTCAAACCCTTTGACTATCTTATCAAATAGAAGATTCCGTCTCTGAGATGCTTGCTTCAATCTAAAGATAGACCTTTGTAGATTATAGACTTTATTTACAATAAATGATTTATAAAAACTCTTGGTTGTGTCATGTACATATCCTTATTATTATTCTAGTTAAAGAATGTGGTTTTAACATCCATTTGCAAAATCTCACAGTCATACTATGATGTAATTGCAAGCATGATCCTGATGGATTTAACCATGATAATTGGTGAAAGACTTCATCATGTTCAACACATTTAACTTGTTTTAAACTCTCTAAAACTTATATACCCTTCCATTTTGGTCTTTTCCTTGAATACCCAATTGCATCCTTTCGGTTTCACCCCTTCAAGTGGATTCACCAAGGTCATACCTTGTTGGTTTACATGGGCTCCATCTTGGATCTTATGGCCTCAAGCCATGCTTCAGATTTTGGTCCCTTAGTTAATTCTAGGTAGGTTATTGACTCATCGTATATGACCAACTCACCACCTTTTGAGCAATAAGATGTCATAATCTTTCAAGCTCAAGGTATGTTCTACTAGTGAGTCTTTTGTTTTATATAAGGAACTTGAGATTCTAAAATAGCTTATGATTCTCCTTGTTCCAACTGTACCGCTTTTGGTTCAAGGTTTTCTTTTTTGCATTGAACAATTTGATAACTAATTTTTCTCCCACTTATCCCTTTGGAACTAAGTTCCTCTTTGGGAATACAACCATCCAGATCAACAAATAACTTTGTTGTTGGATTGGGATAAGAGTAGTATTTTAAAAAAATAACATTTATTTAATTTGTGGACAAAGCTTTTCAAGAAACTATTTTTTTGCATAAGCTTTAAATCCTAATCATTATATAAGACATATCAGGACACCTCCCAAGCCATATCTCATATGGTGTCTTTTGAACCATTTTAGACAGTACATTGTTTTAGAGTAAATCATGTACCCAAAAGAAATTAGAAGATCAACTAGATTTTATTAATGATCACACCATGAATAACAAGGTGTGATTTCTTCTTTCTGATACACTCTAATGATACACTATCATTGTCTTTGAGATGGAGGTCATCATGATACATTATCATGATCTTCTAGATGGTGTTCAAACTCTTGGTTTAAAGTATTTCAACATTGATCATATCAGAGCGTCTTAATACTTCTATCAAGTTGGTTACTTATCTCATTTACGATCTCCTTGAACACTTCAAGAGATTCATACTTGTAAATATAATCAATAAATATAATGAGGCACTTGTAACTACCTTTAGCATTTATTCTATAAGGTCTATATACATTAGTATGTATGAGCACTAATAGAATAATCACTCTCCCACTACATCTAGGGAAGATGCTTTTGTCATATTTCCCAATAAATAAGAGTTTCCTATCTCTATCCATTCAATAACTAAAAGAGTCTAGATAATCATCATTATGGATTGTAGAAATACAATTCTCATTTATGTGCCCTAGATTACAATGTCATAGGTATTCATTGTTTGAGTCATCAATTCATTCACATTTATCTCTTTAACTATCAAGTATAGATCACGAGACATAGGGCATAGCCATGAAACATCATTTTTTGTCCATAAAAGATACATGATGTTTTCATCAATGACAAGTATATAATAGCAATTCACTAATTCTATTACATGCCTATGAATGACATATTCCAACTGTAGTGGCAACAACTCTTGCTCCATATAGTTCTAGATTACTTCATCTTAGGTTCTAAAGTAGAGATCTCTATCTCTTTCTTCTTTCGTAGATCCTCTATATCAAGAGGATAGTTCCTTCACCAATGTCCAATTGGTGACAGTGGTGGCACTTTCCTTCCTTAACCTTTAAAGTAAAGAGGACATATTCCTTTTGCATCTACACTTCTCCTTGTATTGAGTGCAGAAGGTTTGGACTTTATCTTAGCCTTAGAACTCATCTTGGAATTTCCTTTATCTTTGGAGTCACTCCTCTAATCACCATCTGGGGCTTGTCCTTCTTCATTCATTCTTCGACATCAACATGCCAATCATTTGATAAGTGACTATATGATTCAAACAACAATAGCAGAATCATATCTATGGTCAACTCTTGATCTAAGAGAAATCCCAGCCTCTCCACATGCTTAATCATATTGAGAACATGGGGCTCTACTTGATCTTCCTCTACCAGTTTACACTCAAATGCCTCTCTGGAGACATTATACCTAAGCTTGCTCCACATGATTCTTAATATGTGTTACCATCTCGAGAATATCCATGTTTTAATGTTGTTCAAGAAACTCATAGTTCATATAGTTTATCATACGGTCTTTGATGTTTGCAATACCATTGGTATGCTTCAAATAAGCATCCATTTCAGCCTTGGGCGCATTTAGAGCAGGTTCCTCTAGCACTAGTCTTTCAAGGACATAAAGCTTTTGCTCATTGATGAGGACACTTCTCATAGTCTAAAACTATATGTGGAAGTATATCCCATTTTGTTATCTTACTCAAGGACTAATGACAAAGATAACGTATTTCTGGTTGTCTACAAAATAAATTTTGCAACTTTGTCAAAACATTTTTCATTAATTTGATTTAACAAGTTTGACGATATTAATTAGGATTTTAATTAACTGTCACTCCCACTATTTTTGTTCCAACTGATAACCCTCATGTATCAATTTGGAAGATTGCAACGTACAATCTTTAGATTGCAACATACAATCTTCTAATGAGACAATATCCAAAATAATTCAACTATTACCCAGCCAACGCTAGCGTTTATAGTCAATTATTAAGTTAGATAACTTTTTCCAGTTGCATCATATGCAATTCTTATATAGATGATATGTGTAACTCCTTGTCATAGTCATTTGCATGCCTCTGGTGCTTAATGTCATTAAGGGCACATAGTTAAGGCTTACTAAAAATCCAACTCAATAACAATGCACCCCACTTGGTAGGCCCACATTATTACCATCACACTTCCATGAGATAGATAACACACCACCCTTAGGGTGCCCACTCTTAGTTGATCAAGCTTTTCATGTGTGTTTCTAATGGAAATCATCTAAAATTCATTATTGTATTTAGGGATTTTATATATAAGGACATATACATATCCAATCCCCACATACTTATGTATCATATACATTCAATAACCACAAACTAAGAACATGCAATCAAAAATATATGAGCAATGGTTATGGCACGTCTAATGCAATTCCTTGGAGCTACAAGGAATTGCTACCACCTAAGGTCCACATCATATGTACAATCTATTGTTGGTGAAGATTTGTGCTCAAACCAATATGGGTTGATCGGTTTAATGCTTCAACCGATCGACTTGCCTCCTGGCCACTTGGTTGGATTGTTGAAACGACCATCTGGTTCTCTAATTCAATCAATGTCTGGACTCCTCCAACTTATCGGTTGGACCACCAGTCGATCGGTTCATCTTCTGCTATCATCAGGGCTCCTCTGTTCTACAGTAAATCAATTCGTCTCATGAGCCAATCGATTTTCTTGGTGCAGAACATCTTCTCTTGACTAAACATAAATTAAAACTATCTAATTTCATATTATATTATAAAATGGAAAACCTCTAGTTACATTCAGGGGGAAATAGGAAGAAGAGAATTAATTTACATTTAGAAAGGAGGAGAGAGGATCGGTATGCAAACTGAGATATAAACAAGAATAAACAACCACAACATGCACACACAGATCTAGGGTCATTGTCCATAACCTTGCTACCATCAAAACACTTTTAGGGTGATGCATACACACACACACAGATATATATATATATATATATATATATATATATATATATATATATATATATATACATATATATACACATATATATACACATATATATACACATATACACTTACATACACACACACACATATATATATATATATACATATACATATACATATATATACATATACATATATATATATATGTGTGTGTGTGTGTGTGTGTGTGGGATTGTATGTGGCATTAATCAAATGTGCACATTAACCAGTTTAATATTCACATAGTATGTAATAAAATAAATCAGATCACATCGGTTTAAATCCATATACTCTGTAAATTGGCATGGATCTGACACTATCATTGGGAAATCAGGACAACAGATAAGGCAGTGAAAAAAAATATTTTAAAGCCTGATTCTACTTAACAATAAGATCACGCCAAAAATAATGTCTCTAGGAATGAAGGTTTGCAAGGTTATACTTGGTCTTAAATCAAGTCCTAATGACATTACCCGTGCAGTAGAATCACGTTTCTTCCTTAGGAAGCAACTCACTCCTTCAGAAGAAGCACTCGAGCAGTCGTCTCCACTAGCCTCCTCGTGTAGGACCATAGATAGTGGTTGATGGTGTCCTCCTAGTGACATAAAATGGCCTCCCTCCTCTAGAGTATTCCACATGGACCATCAAGAACTCCACGTTGCACTACTAGAGACAACGAGGAGTTGTACCTTCAAACATCAACTTGCCATAGTTAATTCACTCTCCCACAATTGTCTCTCCCTTACTATCCCTCCCTTTATTGGGTAGGACTTACTCAAGCTCTCTATTGGTTACCACAACTAGAGAGGACAACATTTTTCAAAGTAGTTGTTGTATCTCAGAAGCCCCAAGTACCCCTCTATTTATGGGAAAGGACATGGTTAGGGTTCCTGATCTGTGCGGGAGTAAAAAAGGACAGATTCATGAATTTTCTAGAACTTACTCACGGAAAACCAATCATTTCACGTAGCCAACTAGTCGATAACTGGTCGTTTCATGCAATGTCATGTTCTGAATCAAATTGGTAATAAATTCTTGATTAATTCTAAACATGACATCAACATCAATCCTTTTTCCAATCAAAATTAGCTACTAAACTTGGCGACCCAGATGGTGAAACACATGTCCAGATCAGACAAAGTTCAACCATTATTGATTCCAATTGACCTGACACTCCAATCCATCAGATGAACACTTGAATTGGTCTGTTCAGAGTCCAATCAGTCAACTTTGAACCTCAATGGTTTAATTGAATACCTAAACACTTTTAGTAATCAAATTATTTATCATTCCTGAATATACTCATATTCCAAGTGTATCCTATGTGTGTGACCCTGTATATCCAAAACTGCATTGGCAATGAATGTTCATAACTAATTATGACATCACTAGCAAAGAGCAATGTCTAGAAACACATTATTGCTAAACAGGTAATTCAAAAAGTTGGAGAACAACTTCAACCTACAAGTGCTACCGTGATCATACAGTTCCTTTGTCTCTGATATCTGGATCGAACTCGAGGCATGGAACTATCATCCTCTCAACATTCAATCCATGTTCCTTGAACTAGAGCAGACTGTCTAAGATGCATGTGAGTTCACATATCACATATTGAATCACATGAGTACGGTCATACATTTCTCAATCTCTCTTATCAAGTGGCCTAGATATCAATCTCCTGTAGGGGGGATAAATACCATCTACATCACTCACACTCAATCCCCATTTGTCACAATGCACCCAAGCACCACTTTTATGGAAACACTTATTCATGATCACAATGGATGATGTCAAAGCACATGATCGACATGTGATGAATGTAGTGACTTCAGGTCTAAGAATCACAATCACCACTATCACTAGGAGAGATGATTATGAGTACCATTCCATGGTATCCATGTATCACTCTCATGGTGGGTCTATCTGATACACTGTTCTCTAACATGTACCTATGTGCTTGACTTTATATCACATATCATGACTAATGAGATTCTGTCATCAGTCAATACACACTCTAATCTTATGTATTATTGTTGTCTATTTTGCTTCCACAGTAATATCTGACTAGGTATATAACAAGAATGTATGTACTCATAACATTTGTATGATTTCATTGTTCAAGTCATGCACTTGAAGACATATGTCATCGAGTAACATCATTATTTAGACATCTACTGTGTCTACATCATCATCTCATGCTGAGCCAAACATAATAGATGGAATTACCTTTATTATAATCAAATCAGGTATCTAATGCCACATTCCAATCATCATATGATTGGCTTTCTGGGCATATACATACCAATAAAAAATACTAAAATTAGTATGTTAAGACATAAACTTAAGTATTTCATATGCAACCTAACAAAAGCATTACAAAAATGTATGTCATATTTTCCAACATAGCCTAAGTGCGTTGGGAAGAATGTTAGTGAGGAATATCAAGTATCCAAGATACTTAGACCAATGCCTCCTAGATGCAAGTCAATGGTGACTTCTATCCAGGAAGCTAATGATTTCACAACATTAAACATGGAGCAGCTCACCGGGAACCTGGAGATCCACGAAGACACTCTAGAAGAAGAAGAAAGGATTGAGACTGAAAAACAAAGGGGAAGTGTAAGATCATTGACCTTGCCTTTCAGTTAAACATGCTTTCTTACCTTAATTGAATTATTAAAACCTTAATATAACCCTAATATGTGCTTTGATATCATGTAAAAAAGTTAATTTTCAAGTTGGATCCAGTTTGGACACTGTTTGAGTAAGTTATGCATTTATATGCTTGTTTTGGACTTTTATGCAATTTACCCATATATAAGGTTTTTCTTGCAATTAGTGACGTTATTTTTATTCCTCAAATGTTTTCATATCATGCTTGAGTTATTTTTACCATGGGGTGCCTTGTTACACCTTTTCTTGGTGGTGACATCTACCTAGGGTTGAGCAAGGGTTCCCTCTCATGGATGAGCCACCTTGAGAGGTGGAACTTGACGGTTCCCCCTTGTTTTTTGGGATAATATGGCTTTCTTGGTGTGGTGGTATCCGATGTTGGTCTATATAGGTGTGAGGGTTGATGTTTTCCCCTCTTGGAGCTCCTTGGTTTGATGGTTCACCAGGATATGTGCAAACCAATGGTGGAGCTAAAGTTTTCCACCCTTGAGCAAGAATCGATGGTCACCCTACTGTTGTAGGTCAATGTATGGACTAGTGGTCAACATTAGATGGATCCCCTATCTCCCTCAATTGATGGACCTTCTGGTTTGCATGGATTTTATGTTTTTGACCTTAGACACATGGCAAACATGGCTAGACACCTTAACCTTCTTTTCTCTCTCACCCATAGCTTCACATACGTCCCTCCTTGCATTCAAATGGGTTATTTACACACCTAAAAAATCATCTTCGTCTTCCTTGCTACTGGAGATCATACCTATTGTTCCATGGTGGATAGGATCCCAAGGTAGAAGAATCTTTTCCGGTCTTGCTTGCATGTGCACCTAGGGTTAGGATCTACCCACTCTTTTAGCTTGTTCTTAACCTAAGCAAGTAAGACCTCACTCCCTTCCTTCATTTCCTTGTTGTACTACCCTCCTCTCTCTTCTTCTTAGTCAGATCCATGGTGGATCTTGAGCTAGAGGTTGAAGACACCTTCCTTCTTGCTTCTTTGACCTAGGGTTTGCTTCATTTTTGGAGAAGGAGCTAGCTTAGCTGAGTGGAATGCACAGGTTAGGGTTTCTTCCTTCTTTCCTCAAGATACCTTGCTTTTTGGAGGTTCATATTCAACCTTGGGGTGAGCTTTATAACTTTTTCCACATTTATTTCTTACTACTATCTTGCATGCACATGATCTTGCTCTAAAACATAGTTCTAAGTAGAAAGATGTTATCCTTTCCTAGGGTTTGAGTTTATGTAATTATTCTTGAGTAGTTTATCTTCTTGGATGAACCATAAAACCTATGCATGAACCTTCCCTGGTAGAAGAAGCCTTAGAATTTGCTTTCATGTGGAAAACTTTATCTTTTTTTTCAAACGATGGTCACTACTTAGGGGTTTGAGTTGATTTTTGCTTCTTGTTTTGCAACTCAATGGATTGGCTCTTAGTGCTATTTTGCTTGGCCTTCTTGTGCCAACTAATGGTCTTGAATTGGTTGCTGTTTTTGGTTTTCTCTTGTTCACACAACTGATGAATATGTTTCCCTGTTCATAAAGGATGGTTTGGTTCCCCTCAAATGATGATTTTGATCCTCACATGATGTGGTTTCTCTTGATGGTTTTCCTGCTTCCACCAAATGATGGTTTTATTTTTGGATTAGTTTTCCAACTATTGATCACAACTGATGGCTTCACTATGTTTCACACTCGATGGTGCCTTTAGGTCATCAACTAATGGCTTTTCTAGTTCAACACTCAATCGCTCTTCTGACTCTTAGGTTGATGGTTTCTCTGACTCTTTGGTCGATGGTCCACCACCGATGGTGGCTTTGGATGAAACAACTTATGGTGGCATTGGATTCCACACCATATGGTGGCACTGAATGCCACATCCAATGGTGGATCTCATGTCCAAAACCTATGGCTTGTCTAGGTCATATGTGATGGCTCTTTTAAGACATAACTCTTTGGTTTTCTTAAGAATATGGTTCAAGGTTTTGCTTGCTTTACATCTGATGACTTAGATGATTTATAATCGATGGTGTTGGACCCATGAGTTTGTAATCTTATCTTTTCCCTCAAAATAATACAAGTTGATGGTTTTTTCCTATACTATATCCAACGGTTTGCTTTTATGATTTTCGATGGTTGTTGAGCCCTATGTTTTGATGGCTTGGATTGAAGATACAATATGATGGCAAGACCTTGAGTTATGTATGAAACCGTATTTGAGGATAGTATGGGATTACATGGTAATTCTTTACCTTGTGCATCCCTAGTCAGATGGGGATGGTATGTGTGAAGGATGTGCTTTTAATTAAGTAAGTGTATGAATTTATAATTTAGTTGAGCTTCTGATTTGTAACATCACTTCCACTTATCTTGTGGAACTTAACTTAATGCAATTAAGGAATAATGGTTAATTATACTTAGCTTCCTTGTATGATATGATGAAGGAATATTCTCTCTAATGTTTGTTGTAACCCTAAAATGTTAACTGGTGGTTATCATAGTATTATGGTCGATGCTTCCTTTTATTCTACCATGTGAACATTATAGTCATTTAATGCAATGTTACACTGAACTGGTGTATCACAAGTATGGAGATTGCATGTTGGAACTTCTTAATGTGATTGAAAGATAATGATGATCATGCACAAAATGATGTGATGGTCTTAGTGACCCTTGGGAATGTCTCGAGCCCTTATAGAGGTGTAATCTTCTTTATGTTGTCAAGGGTTGGTACCCTGGGATAATGTGATAAGGATTCACATCATGTGATGGTGTGATGACCAGTATAGTCTCATGAATGGCAGTGAAATAGTACCTTGTGATGTTGAAATGAGGAATGTGTCTCATACATTGTATATCTTCTGAACTTGTTATATATCAATGCTTGTTAGAAATGAATTAGGTTTTGTATGTCCACTTGTTGATGCAACCTTAATTCACATGATTGACAATAACTAATCAAGTGAAACCATATTTATGTAGTGCCCTATGTAGTAGAACCATTCCAATCTCAGAATTTGCTGGATAGCGAAACGAGTATTCTTAAGGGAGGCTCAGAGCGCATATTATTGACTATGTGGTGTGCAAGAGACTGTGTGTCTTTGTCATCCTAATCCTAAGATTTTGAGGATTGCTGTGGTCATACCTCGTCAGGAGAAAGACTATGGTGGTATATTAGATATTTGTATATGTGATGTGATTTGGGACAACTGGGGTTGTACCTCGGATGTTAGGGTTTGAATACCCAATTTCACTAGTATTGTGACCTTTATAAGGGTGGAGTAAGATGCTTCACTAGTTCCATGACCTCTACCAAGGGCCGACTAGACTGTTTTACAGCTTCACCATATGTGTCACTGTGGTGGACCCATAATGACAGGGGGAAGAAGAGAATTTAGGATTTTGGCTCTCCTAGATCTTGTACAGAACTGATTGTGACCAAGTGGTGGTCAATTGGAAGTTTGGGTGGTACGTCTCAAACTCCACAGGGCTTAATAAAAGATGTAATATAGCCGTATAACATATCTTATTAGGGTTATACACAACACTTAACATTGGATGATAACCCTTGTTTGCTTTTCGCATATAGACGTTGTATAGTGCAATAAGAGAAGGCAGTCATGCTTATGTTTTTAGTCGTACTTTTGTTGTTAGTTATGTTCATGCTTCTAGATATGCTTTTCAGTTAGCCATGATTATACTGTAAGCCAAACTGATGATGTTAGCTACTTTATGATGACAATTTGATCTGTTCCTTTATGTACCGTATTAATCATGCTTGTTGCTATATATGATTATCGATTTAACTTTCTTAATCTACTTGATTAATTTATCTACTTAGCCTAATGTAATCAATAAGCATTTTTTAGAGTTATATCTCTCACTGGGACATGGGTCTCACCTTGCGGGTCACCACATCTTTTTAGGTGATGGACAATAGTAGCAACAAACTGGTGGAAGCAAGGAGGAGCTATGGTGATGGAACTTAGAGAAGGTTGTTGGATGTCTAGTGTGTCCTAGAGTCATCCATGTGCACTCAGGTCTAGCAGGAAAGTTTGTATATGATATTTCAATCGACTCAAACTTTCATTAGCATCTAAATGCTTGTACATGTGGTATATGTGGATCATGTTCTTCTATAATATATATATATATATATATATATATATATATATATATATATATATATGTTGTGGTTGAGGCCACAAAACAATTATGAAAGATACTTGGCATAATGTATGAATACAAGAAAGATGCTGGACTTTTATGTAAATGTTCTTGGACATGTTTTTGTATTTTAAACCAGTTTTAAATGTCTCCTTTTTTAGCTATATGGTTAATTAGTGGTCGATAGTGTTTTGTGTTTTGAGTAATCTTGTTTAACGTGATAGGTTCTCACAAGTTGGTATCAAAGCTTTAGGGTTTGTTGAATCTACAAAGACACTAGGACGTAGGACTAGGATGATAACTATGTAAGGAACATGACATGTGAACATAATGCATACTGCCTAAACTCAGTACTTGGATGCCCTGGCTAGGTCAATTATTGAAGAAAGAGTAAGTGTGCAACTCTTTAGATTATTATTCTTCTGATTACTCTAAATCAAGTAATTGGTTTTAAACAATCTAAAGAGTATAATGAATAAGAAATCATTGTGAAAATATCTTAATCTAACTCTAAACAAAGATAAAAATCACATTTTAACCTATCCAAACTTGAATGTTTGGTAAGTAAAGAGAAAGATATGACACCATGAAACCTAAATCTGAATAAAAATATGCTAAAGAGGAATTCTTGAAGCTATAATTCTAGAAGTTTGTGAAGTAAAAGAGAGACAAATCCATGCTAATGGAATAATTAAAGGTATAAAATCCATTTAAGATGAAGAGAACTCCTAAGATAAGTGTGATATGAGAAGACCAATAAGAACAATGCTAGATAAAGTGGAAGCTGAGCTAATCTCAACCCATGTTATGTGTGTAAGAAAGTGTTAAAGTAAAATTATCATGACACAGGGATAAGATTAAAAAGGAGATGATCATTTTTATATGAAGAATATGTGAAAATGATGAACTACCCCTTGATAAGTGATTGAAAATATGATAGAATAAGAGGACACACACATAATTCTGATTAATCATTAACAAGAAAGAGAAGTGAAGTACAATAATCATGATAATTCCTACATTGATGGCAAGGTACCCAAATGAAAAAGGTAAAATGATACATAAAAGTTGTAACGGGCATGATGAAGGTAGAATCGGTAACCCCTTGTTAGTGGCCTCAAAAAGTGTTGTTGTGTGTGGGAAGTGTGTTTTCCCTTGTGTTCTTCTTTTCGGGGCACAACTTTTAAGGGGACCTTATGCCACTTGGTACGTGTGGATTCACCATAATCTTGGGGATGGATACCTTGTTGTGGTTCATGGATGTTTTGGACCATGGTTCCAAGATCATGATGTGTTGTGGTGGGAATGCTTTTTGACTCTTCTAAGAGTTAGAGAGACTCCTCCTATATGTTCTCATTTGGTTTTGATGGTGAAGATGTAGATGAGACTAAGGATGTGAGTTACTTATAGCACATGTAGTGGATACCAAGGTGACGAGTCCTAGTATCCTGGGTGTACTAGTAGTATGTGAGTTTGAAGATGTTTATTGAATGAGCTGCCTGATGTTCCTCTTCCTTAGAGAGAGAGATCCTCCAAGTAAGAAGAGTGATTCTGTGATGTTGTATATGGGCTACTGACAACTTGACAAGACCAATGCTAAAGATATATGGTTTCTTGATTAGTCAACAGGTGCTAGAGTGATCCTTTAATAAACCTGAGTCAGAATATCATCTGGTTAAGAATCAGAGTGGACGACATAAGTTGCATGGTACTATGAGTTCATGATTATTCTATTTAGACTAACTAATGCATCAACCACATTTATGGACTTGATGGACAAAGTGCTCAGCTTGTGTCCTTATGAGTTGTGGTGAGTTTTGATTGATAACACCTCAATGTACTTCAGAGATGGTCAACATATTTGCTAAGCCTTAGGATTGTTGAAGCAACAATAACTATATGTCAAGTTCAAACAAGAGTGAGTTCGGGGTTGACTAAAGTGCCTTCTCAGGGTTATGACATATCTACTAAGTATGTTGTGTTAATCCAAATAAGGTTAAGATAGTGTTTAACTAGGATTCGTCCCAGACACCAACTGAAATCCAAATCTTTTTTTTTTGGATAAGGTAAAATATCATTAAACACAAAAAAACTGTATAAGGGAAACACAAAATCCCAAATACTATATAAGATCTAGGCAAGATCCCATCTCTGAGCTATAAGAGTATTGACCCCTAACAAGAGGTTAGGCATGGCTCTAACATGCCAACTCAACCTATTTACAACTGTCTCAAACCCCAAAATGTTATCATAGGCCCTCTTACTGTGTAATCTACTATTTCTTTCTGCCCACACAAAGTAGATGATGTTAGTAAAGATTACACCCACCAGGGGTCTAGCTTTGATGTCCCGTCTAGTTATCTCAAACATCCAAGGGATGATTTCGTCCATATTATCCGGAGGGGAACCACCCCACCCACACTTCAAGGCCATTCTACACCAAAGGTACTTGGAATACCTATAGCCAAAAAAGAGATGTTCATGTGTTTCATTCGCCTCGGAGCAAAGCAAGCAAACCTGAACGCAATTTAACCCCCATTTGGCTAATCTGTCTTTGGTAGGCAATCTTTTCAAAATGGCCCTGTAAGAGCAGAAGCTCCATTCGGGACACCGCATCTTGTGCCAAAGGAAGGGCTCCCAAGCCACCCGAGGATTGAAGCACTGCTGGATCCAAGGTTTGTGAGCGGTGATCAACCTCCACCGCCCCAAACAGCAGGTGTACTCACCCTTGACAACCAGCCAAGTCGCCATCATTTTTCTCCAGCACCTAGAAGACAGCCGCCCATTAAGGGGCGCGTCCAGGTTGGTGTACCTGCTAGTCATCCACACGGCCCACAGGGATTCCGGTTTAGTCAACAAATCGTGAACTCTGCAGGTTGAAGCTTCCCGGGCCAACCGCATAGGATCAGCCAAATTCAGACCTCCACAGAAAAATGGCTGAGCCACCGTCTCCCACGAGATTGCATGAGCACTGCTGCTCCATTAGAAACCAGCGATGACCGCTCTAAATTTTTCCATAATGAAATTCGGAATCTCATCCATCCTACACCAGTACCTGACCTTGCTAATGAGAATAGTGTTGATAAGGACCGCTCTCCCTACAAGCGACACACGGATACTGGCCCAGCTGTCCACCACATTACGGAGGCTGTCAACACAGGTCCCATAATCAACACCTTTGCCCACCCCACCAGATATCGGCACACCCAAATATTTAGTGGGGAATCTTCCAATTGACACACCGATGGCCTCTCTGAGTCTCCCTCTTCTACTATCACAGGATTTAGAAAAGAAGACACGAGATTTGATATCGCTGATGTAGAGTTTGGTGATTTTCCCGAAGCTATGAAGGACTCTTCTAACCCCACGAAGGTATTTAGCATGCCCCGATATGAAGAAAAGCACATCATCCGTGAAGATCATATGGTTAAGAACCTTCGTACCCTACACTTTGAAAGCTCGCACAGAACCTGCCTCCTCCATAGCTAAGGTAAGGCAAGAAAGGTTCTCCATGACCAGAGAGAAAAGAAGGGGCGACAGGGGGTCACCTTGTCTCAGGACATTGGATGCACAAAACATCCCATTAGGCACACCATTAACCAGAATAGAAAATGAAGTGGTCATCACACATTGCTTGATTATATCAATAAACTTCTTATCAAACCCCAACGCCTCCATAGTGCTCCACAAACCCGGCCAACTGACATGATCATAAGCTTTGGAAATGTCAACTTTGACGCACGTCTTTTTGGACTAGTTTTTTACTTGAAAATCCAACAGAAACTCTGAAGCCAGGAGGGCATTGTCAGAAATGGCTCTGCCCTTGACAAAGGCCGATTGGTTCACCGAAACTATATCAGGTAGTATACCTTTCAATCTCCCAGTAATAACTTTGGCCACTATTTTATAGATCACTGAGCAACAAGCAATTGGCCAAAAATCATTCATATTAGCCGCCGCCTTATGTTTAGGAATGAGTCTAATGAAAGCATGATTGGCCTGTCGGACCATCCTACCACCAACAAGGAACCACCGCACAGTACGACACACATCATCACTTACAATAGACCAACACTCTTGGAAGAACTTGGCATTGAACCCATCAGGCCCCGGTGCCTTGGAAGCACCAATGGAGAAAGTCGCCGCTTTGATCTCCTCATCTGTAGCAAGTTTAAGAAGCTCCCTATTCATAACTTCAGTTACTTTAATCAGGAGAGGGGACCTGCTTGTACTTTGGTGAGCCTGATTGTACATACTTTGGAAGAAATCCACAGCCAAGGAACCGATTTTAGTCTCCTCATCCACCAATCTGCCCTCTTCATCAATAAGGTTATGAATGTGATCTCTCATGTTGTTCTTTTTAACAGCAGCATGATACACTTTAGAATTGCAGTCACCATCACGAATCCATTTAAGTCTGCTTCTTTGCCAATAACTGATCTCCTCAGCTTTTTCCAACTGCAGTACATGCTTACTGGCATTCTCCTCAATATTCATCAAGTCCTCTGACGACGGATCACTCCTGAGATTAGTAGTCGCAATCTCAAAACTGCTCCTGGCCTCCTTAATCAGGTTGGGCAGGTCCACCAAGGATTTCGACCAGCTTTTCAACACCACTTTGACCTTTTTCAGTTTACTAATAATTTTGAACATCGGATTTCCATCTACAATACTCTCCCAAGCTTCCCTAACCACTCCCTCAAAAGAAGGCCAAGAAAGCCAATGGTTCAGGAACCGGAAAGGTCTATTAAGGGCCGATTTATAGACCAACTCCAACTCCATCCAGGAGTGATCGCTATTAGGATGTGCTCCCGGTTTAATGGCAGCATTGGGAAAGGAATCCAACCATTTCTCATTGACCAGAGCACGATCGAGGTTGCTGGAAATCCTACGGATCGGCTTCCTTTTGTTGTGCCACGTGACGATTCCACCTTTGGTATTGATCTCCATGAGTTTAGCAGCATCCACAGCGACATTAAATCTACTCAGAATAGAATCATGGAAAGGTAGCCCACCCTTCTTTTCCCTGGCCTGGCGAACTTGGTTGAAGTCGCCGATCACAAGCTGAGGCAGATCATATTGAGTTGAGGAGACAATGGTATCCCACAACAATCTTCTCTCCCATTCGGAATTGGATCCATAGACAGTCGAGATAACACAGTGCCAACCTCCAGCATTGATACAACTGATCAAAACAAGCTGATCAGAGCTATGTATCTTTTGGATATCCCAAATCCTAGGATTCCACCCAACAGCGATTTTCCCACCTTCAATATCATCCAGGTTCGAAACCGCATCCCACCCATTAGGGAACAAAGTACTGACCCTATGGCCGACATTTCTTTTTATTCTAGTCTCCAAGCATATGACTATGCTTGCCTTACTCTCTTGGATCACCTGACGTAGTGTTCTTTGCTTGCCGGGCAGAGAAGCACCCCTCACGTTCCAAGTGATCAGCTTCATTTGGACAAACTGGATGCATCACCCCTTCCGCGGGTGCTCCGACCTTTGCCCCTTCCACCACTGGAGCTAGGATCCTTGCTCCTGGTGTTAACCATCCTGGCAGGTGGCACTGTGATTTCCTCTGAATCCTGATCATCCAGCAGATGGAAAGGATTGTCTGAGGTAACCATCTCTACCTCTTCGACAACTACTCTATCACTGGCCGCTTCCTCAGACGCAGGGATCAGAATCTCACCTCCGTTTGGAGAAGTAGCCTCATTACTCGGCAGGTCCTTGTCTAGGCGTGAGCCCACGATCGGATCAGCCACCCCTTCCACCACCTATAAGACAGCAGTAACCACTGAAGGGGTCACCACTGAGGCGGACTCACCACCTGTAATCTCCACTCTCTGTTCACCCGATGGAACGGCGCCAGCCTTCTCCTTGCCTTTACCATTAGCAGCTCTCCTGCTATTTCTTCTTGGAGCCCTCCTGCTTCTGGACCTCCCCCTGATCATAGGTGGATCCACAAGGGCCACTCTCTCCCCAGGGCAAGCCCCCGACATATGGCCGAACACCTTGCATTCATGACAATGCTCCGGTAAGGCATCGTAAATCACCTTGATTTCCAGCGCTTCACCTTCTGGCATTTCCACCATCACAACAGAAGAAGGCACCCTCTCAGTCGTGACTTCAATGCACAAATGAGGGGCGCCCACATACCTGCCATCGAGCCAGAAATCCACCACCTTTGGCACGCCCATCGCATACCCAATAATGGTTAACGCCCGCCTAGTCCAGTGTCTTCCCAAGTCAGGGAAGGTCACCCAAACCGACGCCGACGTAAGAGCAGCATGACGCACATCCGCCTGCGGAGTCCACCTTCGAGTGAGGACCAGCTGGTTGTCGAAAAACCAGGGTCCTTGCTCAAGGGCAGTATGCATATCCGCCTCAGTAGCAAATCTCGCCAGGAACAGTCCGTCTTTGAGCGGAGAGACTTGGAGCTCCCCCTTCGGCTTCCACAAGTAGAGCATCCACCCATAGATTTGCTGAATGAAGACCTTCTTCCCCATCACTTGAATGATAGCGGTGCTCTTATGGAAGTCATCCATATCTTTGACCACCGGGGGGGAGAACTTCGTCCAGGGCCTCCCATCCTCAGGGCGAAAGAAGGGGGCCTTGGGATCTTCGGGCAAAGCCACCGGCCTGCAATTCCTCTGCACCGGCAAAGGCCTGGAAATCTTCTTAAACCTAGCAAGTTTGATAGCATGACACTACAGGAAGTCCATTCAAATCATCAATCATTGTTTCTTTACCCCTAGCAAGTTTGACTAGGAAAGGTGTTCCTTCTTGTATGAAATAGTAGGTGTCAACATTCTTTCTAGATGTTGAAGGAGAAATTCACAAGTGTTCTAATGTTAGTGTTGCTGAAACAAAGGGAAGGATACATTGTCTACTGTAATACTTCAGGGAACAGTTTGCAACACACCCTGATACATGATTCTGAGTGTACAATATATGGTCAACCAGGAATTCATCTTCATCGACGTTTGTAGACAGGATATAGTTATGCTCTTTGACGTGTCATGAAACAAGACATGCCCACATCACTTTGATAGGTGGATTTATAGATGGAAATATTTTAGTTATCAGGATCATGGACATATCTACAAGTCAAATCAACACTACTACAATAGGATAGAGAAGTACAAGTGGATGATACCATGATGTAGGGATCAGATTAGAGTAGCAAAACGGAAGCATGATGACCCCCATGAGTCAAGTGAGAAGACAATATGCATCCACCACTAGGCAATGATCCCAGACACTGATGGTTTGAGTGAGATAGTATCTGAGGAGACTCGTCTTCAATACATATAATGTATCTGACAAATACACAAATGTATCATAAGTTGAAGAACTTGCAATGGCAGTCAAGTATGGAACCAGGTATGACACATATATGATCAAGTGTACAGTTGTCAGCAAGTCATTAAGAAACATTAGAAGCCTGTAGAAATAAGGATACAATGAAAGTTCAACACAACCATACATGGTAGACAAGATGGTCAATCAACCATTTAGATGATTGAAGAATCTTCTAAGAGCACATGCCCTGTAGTTCTTGATAGTTAGGGGATATCCACTTGATTTATTGAGTTGCTATCCACAACAACCACCAAAGGAGCATGTACATGACACCGTATGAAGTTTCATATGTAAGAGATACATGTCACTCCATGATTGGTAAAAGAAAGTAACTATGGCTTCTGAGTGAAGTTTTGATACTACAGACTCTAGTGATAGGCGCGTGATTCAACATCAGATGGAAACATTCCTGGATATGTAACAAGAGTTCCAAGTCACAATTGCCACAAGAGTGAAATAGTTTATGAGACACCCATCGTCACATTGAAGTGACATAACTCAAAACAAAATGCAAATACTAAACAACTAGGATTACCATAAATTAGGGTAAATTAAAATTGATTCCATATTACTACAAAAGCAGAAACATATTACACCTGGGTCCACATGAAGCCACTTGTATTACATAGCATGCCACAAGATTATACATATCATTGTTCACTTGGAAAACTTGCCACAACATGTTACATATGTGAGCATGTTCACATATACAATCCATATTTGTATAACCATGACCTACTTCCAAAACTCATGATGATATACAATGTCTACAAAACACCCCCAAGGACATGAGAGTATAGGGACAATACATAGGACTCTACAACAAAACACTAGCAACATATCCAACCTTTAACAACTACTCTTCTCTTGATGTTGAGCCTCAACCAGATGATCTCTACCTCTTTGTGCACGACCACCTAAAAATTGTGCAAACCCACAGAGTGAGACCAATGTCCCAGTGAGATATATAACTCTTTCCCAACAATTGTTATTAACACATATAAGCTAAAGTAGGAAAGTAACATAATTATCAGGTTGAGCAGATTCAGCTAAATGATATGAGTAAAGCAATTAACACGGCTTAAGCAATTAAGGCATCTATAACTAAGAGGGAGAACATTTTATACTTTTAGAAAGAATATGAAGAACATGTATAATGGTTGATTTATCTTACTACAATATAAATCAACTTAATTGTACAAGAGATAAGGCAAAAGGTCATTTAATTTGAGTCATGTTTGACCCTAAGAAAAAATACTACACAACTATCCCCTGAGGAGATGAGGTATACCAATCATGCTCCAACTAACCACTCCTAAGTCAAAATCAATGCCATACAAGATCTAGGAGGAGTCGAACACCTATGATCTCCCAAATCCTCAGTCAGTCTGAGTATGTCACAGTGAGATATATTCTATCTTCAAAACAACCTAGTTTTTCATGGTATAAAGGAACAACACCAGTGAAAATTGAGTTACGACCATAGCTGCACTTCTGTCAAGGTATGACCGCAACAAACATCAAAATATATCATTTATATACTGAATCACATCACTACGATATGGACTCTACCGTTCTCCTTCTAGGGTATGACTGCAACCAATCTTGTGAAATACATATACTCAACAATGTACAACTCCAAGCTTCCACTAAGGGAGAACCCGTTTCACCATCTAGTAAACACTGACACTGAAGATGGATCTATGGCACATCGAAACTAATTGATTTTGGTATCAGTTGATTAACTAATCCAATTGAGTATCTTTTAGCATCAATCAAGTTACAACACACAAACCTTAAATAGATTCTACAAAGATAAGGGTGTGACACAACTCCAAAAGATATAAAATGTATTAGGTATAAATTTGCCACATTATCACTTGGTACCACTTCCATACAAGGCCATCAATATTATCACATCACTAGGGGATAGTAACCCTCACCACATCACTGGAGGATATCACCTCAAACTAGGAGCCAAGCCTTTGCCAGGTCATAAGACCCACATTATATAGTTCCTGCACAATCATCATTATCTCATTCTGCCTCATAAAGGTTCATAGTCATCTCCCTATATTATATAAGTTATATCATAGTATTCACAAACTATGATGTATATTCCACCTGTAAGGTTAGGGTTACACAAGTAGGAGAGACAAAGGATACTTCATTGCATGCAAGACACTTCAAAAAGGTAAGCATTACATCATGTGTTCATAATCAGGGTTAAGGTTTACTTATATGTATCCAATTAGGTTTTCTAGATCAATAAATATCAAAACATCCTACTCAACATCTTCCCATTTTCTTGGAAATAACTAAGTTAACCATTATCTTCACAAGATAGCCACATCAAGAAAACAAGTATCTAGGGAAACCTCATCGATCATAGAAGGTCTAGGACCACCTTGGACCAGTGATCGAAGAGACCATATCATACCAATGGTAGAAGAGAACCATTACGGTCAAAGACCGTGAATCTATGCATCTGAAGGAAACATCTTCACATCATCGATCCAAGGAAAAAAAAACCTAGGTCAAAGGCAATTTAGGTCGAAGACCATATCAGCGACCGAAGAACATCACAATCACACTCATTGACTGAAGATCAAGGGTAAACCAAGCCACCAAACGAAGGAAAACCATCTCATTGACCATAAAACATCACCAATCCTTCAAGTACTTAGAAAATAGCTTGAAGAACATCTTAGGGGGGAAACCATTATCAAAGCATGACGAATACAAGTGGTTATCATCTTGAAAATTGAAACTTCAAGAAAAGATGTGCATTAAGGAAAAACATGTCCAAAAAACCCTAGAAATTTAATCACCAAATAATATAGAAAACTAACCATTTTCATGAGGGAGAAATGCCTGATCCAAACCATCACGTGCATATAAAAATCTCCATCATAATAAGGAAAATAGAACCATAAGTAAGATGAGAAACCAACATAAAACCTCTACATGTGAAGCTAGAACTTCCACCATGCATAAAATTTCAGATAAGAATTAGGGTTAGGTAAAGGAACAAATTCATGCAAGATCATTATAGGAACTCGATCTCTAAACAAGATATCATCATAAATGTTATGTGATCATGTTTTAGGAATAAGTTTTTCATGTAGAATTAAAGTGAAATAATAGTAGGGAAATGAGTTATATAACTCACTTTCTTGTGATGAAATAACCTCCAAGCAAAGAGCTCCAAAGAAGAGAGATGACCTAGCTTTGATCACCTCCACAAACAAGATAGTCACCATTTCAAAAGAGAAGAAAATCCTAGGTTAAAGGTCAAGGAAGAGAGATCCAAAACCTTAGGACAAAAAAGAAAGGAAGTAGGAGAAGATCTTCATCCCACTTAAGTACTACCATGGAAAACCATGGATTCGACCTCAATGGAGAGATGTTTCTCAAAATACCACCATGGAGAACTATGGGTTCGGCCAAGAGAAGAGAAAGAGGTAGGGTTTTATAAGGAAACAAAATCAAGAGGATGTATCACTACCAAGGATCAAAGATCACCAAAAAATCAACAAGAGAAGATGCTCCAACTCATGATCACCACATGCAAGATGATCGACCACCAAAGTCCCAAGGATGAGCTCCTCTTCACCACCAAGATCTAAGGGCAGAACTCTAAAGATGAGAGAGGGAAAGGGAGTGCAAAAGGATCATATGCATGGGAAAGGAAGGGTACGCATACTCAAGGGTAGAGAGTGGTAAAAGGGATTAGGTGTCATGCACAGAGGCACCACTTGTCCATCTAAGATCAACCATGTGTTCACTAAAACCATGCAATCCACTAAGGTCATGAAGAACAAGAAGTATTAACGACCTCACTTGGTCCTCGAAGACCATCGATCGAAGGGAATCATGGCCAAAAAGGCTCATGGTCGAAGAGAAACTAGCGACCAACACATGAAACCCTAGGAGTCCCCTTCGAGCAAAGAGAAGGAAAAGCTCTTTGATTGAAGGGATACCACCACCATTAAAACCTCTTTGACCATAAAGGGTTGGACAAGGAAACATCAAGGTTGCTTGAAGAAAACCAAAAACCCAAATGGTCAACATATGGTCAACACCATACTAGGGCATCCAAGCAAACCCTAAAACCAACACTCAAGAAGTCACTGATTCTCTCATTATCAAACCAAGGCATAACAAGGATCCCACCAACATCATACTCTCTCCCATGATACTAAAACATGTGAGGCATATCTAACATGTGACAAATTGCAAGATACACCCGCAACGTGAGTAAATTGCAATTTTGTCCAAAACAAGCATACATGTTGCAAAATCAGCTCAAACATTATCCAAACAAGACCAAACTGAAAACTTAACCATGTCACATGTTATTAAAGCTCATCATATGGTTAGATCAAGGTTTAAGCATCTTATTAAACTAGAAAGCAAGATCAAGCTCTAAGCTAGGTTAGAGGTCTTATAATTATAAATCCCTAACAAGGATTTCACCCCTGAAATCCTATGCGAGAAGAGACTAATGCTTCCTATGCATCTCATCCTTAAGATCTAATGCATTGTTTATTTGTTGTTTTCACATGCTATTTTGTATTGATTTCTGTGCACTTTTTGGTTAAATCTCATATTAATTGGGCATGATTTACTTTTATTAGCCTGTGATACTTATCTACATCAAATGAGTATAATTTCAATGTTTATGAATGATTTAGTCTATTGCCACAACTTATGTTTGGATTTAACACATTTCAGGTAAATGTACGAGAATCTACACAACTCAGTACTATCGACTTTAGAGTCAGTGGTACCAACACATGCTCAGTTTGGATCAGAAAGAATCGAGAAGACTCGGTAGTTTCGACATACAAGTTGATACTACCAACAATGTTGCAACATTTTATTCAAGAATTGTCAAAGCAACTCGGTGCTATCGATAGCCAGGTCAGTATTACTGAAAACTTGACATGTGGTCGTGCAATTAGAGGAGTCAGTAGTAGTAACACCCTGTCAGAAGTACTGACAGGTCAGGATTAGGAAGATCTGAAGGCTTTATTTTATCTAATAGTTGAGGTTTTGACGAAGTGCAGCCAAACCTAATTATCTCATATTTTTCCATTGTATGACAACCGGGAGCAAGAGGAGGAGAAAGGAAGAAGAAGACCACTTCCAGAACAATCCAGGAACTTCCAGCGAATGGATTTACAGTCGGAAGGTAGCAAATCGGCGTGTGCACGAGAAGGGATCATTTGGACCATCTACTTCAGGGGTTCTTCATGTTCTCCACATTTTTTCTTTCTCCTTTGATGTTTTTCGCTATGGAAACCATGAGGGGCTAATCCCTACATTCCTTAGGACCCGTGAATATCCTGGTTATGCATTGTATTTGACTCTTATGCATTAATTAATTAGTTTCTCTTAATTTCTTGATTTATTTCTATGAGAATGAATGAACTATCCATGCTTGATCACTATAGGTAGTACTGTTAATTGCTTGAAAAAGGAAAATTAATGGTCGAAACTTCATAAAAATATATGTTCAATAAAATTCTTTGAGAGAAGTGATTTAAAAATGTGAGGAGATTACCTATAGAATTCCATAAAGCACCTATCTAATAACACAATCGATACGAGAGTGGGGTTGGTATTAGGTTAGGTAGTGAGTTACACTATGGGAGTGAGTAATTCTCACTACAGGCTCTTAGTCCTGGGTTAGGAGAATTTGTTAATTAATATATTGATATGAAGGTGCAATGTTTACTGTAGTGAAACCAATATCCTAAGGAATTCGCTAAGATTGAGAACAACCACCAATAATTTATACTTATTGCCTGTTTTAGATAATTAAATAAATCAATCAAGTTTCTTTGGCCTAAGTTGATCATATTACAGTTAGTAATAGATTTTGAAGTTATGTTTCCCGATGTTTGACATTCGGGCCTCATTAGCTTATATTACCACAATATTGTATACTTGTATTTTGAGCGTATAGAAAATACATATCAAGATTTTGGCGTTGTTGCTAAGGAAATAGTTACTTTAGCACTATGAGTGTTGTAATTGGCCATTCAAGGCCAACCCTTTTGTTTTTTTTATTCATTCAAAGCTGAATTTTAAATATTCTTATTATTTTGACCATTAGTATCGTGCTCAGACAGCCAATTTTACTATTTTCAGGTACTAGCACATGGTGCATACCCGAGCCCACGACTACAGAGAGTCGTCCCCACCAGGCTTAGGCCAAGAAGAGATTCTACATAGATGACGGGAGTATGGAAGATTAGTGGACAGATTTAGTCAAACTCGAGCACCTATACCTCCACCATAAGAACTTGAGCCACCAGAGGAACTTGAGCTAGTAGACATGGGTGACCAAGAAGAAGAACAGATGATTTGGGAAAGAGTCAAGCCATCTTCATTGACTTCTCAAAAAGGGTCAATCAAAAGACAAGCCATCAATGTTGGCAGCTACAAGATTGATCCAGTGTTTGTTTCATTGGTCAAATCACAGGCCTTTCATGTCCACATCTCTGAAGATCTGATGATGCATGTCAGTAACTTTGTTGAAAGTTGTATATGATCAAGATAGATAGGGTGTCGGAGACTGTCATATACTTGAATCTATTCTCATCATCATTGGCAGACAGTGCTAAGTCTTGGTTTCATAACCTTGACGGTGAGTGCATTGAAACTTGGATACAAATGATTGATGCTTTCTTGGAGCAGTAGTTTCCACCCCAGAAGACAAATGACATGTTTAAGAAAATCCACAATTTTAGACAACAAGATGATGAGTCATATTCGAAGGATGGGAGAGATTCTAGAACATGCGGCGGAAGGTCCCTCACCATGGCATCCATTTGTTAGGTCAAGTGAAGATTTTTTACTATGGCATGCACAAGGTCAAAAGGACCACATTTGATAGCGCATGAGCGGGCTTCTTCCTCAAGAACAAGCCAGTACGTTGTCATGAGATCTTAAAGAGCATGTCTAAGAATCAGACATGGGGAGATGAGAGAGAGCACCCTACAACCCTCAAAAGTGTTGGGGAGTCCAAAGTTATTTTGGTGCTAAATGAGAAGTTGGACTTGATTCCTAAAAAGTTGTGTGCAAAAGATGGAAGTTCTTTATAAGGGGAAGATGGGGAATGCAAGTTTGCACAAAAAAAACAATAATAGAGGAATAATGATTATTCTTGGAGGAAGGATCCTGATTTCTCCTTGAAGGATCCCACCAATTTTTAGTAAGACTTGTCCCAAGAAAAATAGAATAATCCACATTAGGTTGGTGTTCAACAACAAGACAGGGGTCCTATTAAAATTGACTACATTGAGGAGATGCTTGGGAAGTTGGTAAGTCAAAATGAAATTCTTGTCGGCCAGAATCAAAGGGAACTATAGAACCAAGGAGCACAGATATGTAGTATAGAAACACAGATTCCCAAATAGCAGTGAAAGTGGATTCCTTGAAGAAGCCAGGACAACAAGGGTTCCCAACGAACACTAATGTTCCTTTTGGAAATCAATAGGTCAAGGCGGTATTACTTTGCAGTGGCAGAAAATTGCTTAATGAAAAACCATCTATTTCAAATGTAGGAGAGGTCGCAATTGATAAAGACTAGACGGTGGTTGTAGATACAGTGGAACTAGATACCGTAGGAGAGGAAAAGATAGCTTAGGAAGAGGTTGAAGAGATAGAGAAAACAAGAAAAAAAGGCATATATCCCACCTCATCAATGGAAAGTGGTAAAGTCGGTACCCTTTCCAGACAGTCTGAAAGCAACTAAGGCGGATCAACAATTTCATAAATTTCTGGACAACTTCATAAAATTGCATGTCAATATTCCATTGATTGATGCAATTGAACCTAAAAAAATCTAAAGGATTTGATCAACAAGAAGAGGAGGATAGATGATTCTGAAGTGGTAGTTTTGAAGGAGCATGTCAGTGCTTTTATTCTGGGCACACTGCCACTAAAAATCTAGGACCCATGCTATTTTAATATTTCTTGTTTTATTGGGAAGACGATATTTGAAGAGGCCTTATGTGACTCAGGGTTTAGCATCAATCTTATGCCCTTGACCACTTTCAAAAAGTTAGGTCTATAGGAGTCCAGAAAGAGCAATATGACTATTCAACTGGCGGTCAACTCTATGGTGAGGCCTTATGGTATTTGCAAGGATGTTCTTGTCAAGGTGGGAAGGTTTGTATTTCCAGCAGACTTTGTTGTCATGGAGATGCAAGATGGGCAAGGCAACACACGATTAATAGGGAGGCCATTCCAAGCCACAAATGATATGATTCTAGAAATGTGTAGAGGAAGACTGACATTGGGCAATAGAGAGGAGAGATTCAAAATCTTGATGCCTGAGCCTACATGGACTGTCGAAGCTAAAACACAATGTCGCATGTTGTAGCAGGTCCAAGAAAATGTGTCATTGCTTTTGGGAAAGTCATTTCTTGAGATAGCTCATGTGATGACGCAAGTACATAAAAGAACACTGGCAGTGAAAATCTTGGACAATATAAAGGAGATATCTTTAATAAAGGCAGTGCAACATCTAGATGATAAAGAAGAGGACTTTTTCCCAACAATAATTGAGGAGACAGCCTCTACTGCTCTTGTTCAAACATATCCACAACTTCCTTTAAAGGCATGTCTCATGAATCTGGTAGATGACTATACCAGACACTATTCTTTGGAGGAGTGTGTCTTCTTCTCAAGACCTTGCCATGCTAATATACAAAACATTATGAGGATCTTGGACCACCTCCACCACCATTGGTCCCTTCTTTACTGAGTCCACCAGATTTGGAGCTGAAGCCATTTCCACCTAATTTGAAGTACATTTTATTGGTAGCAGAGGAGAAAAATCTAGTCATAATCTCAACTTCGTTGAGCATTTTAGAATAGGAGAAACTACTTGGGGTCTTAAAGAACCATCATGTTGCATTTGATTGGTCTGTAGTAGACATAAAGGGGATCTCCACTAGTATCTGTCAACACAAGATCAGACTAGAGGAAGGAGTTAAAGCTATAGTGTAGCCTCAATGTCGACCCAACCCCATCTGGACTGAGGTAGTAAAAAAAGGAGGTAGTGAAACTTTTATCTACATGTATTACATATGCTATCTCTGATTCGAACTGGGTTAGTCCAACCCAAGTGGTTCCTAAATAGGGGGGTATAACGGTCACTACTAATTCTAATGATGAGCTGATTTCTACTAGACTAGTGATTGGATGGCATGATTGTATAGACTATAGATGCTTGAACACCACCACGCTAAAAGATCATTTCCACTCCCTTTTATCGACCATATTTTAGAGCAAATTATGACCGCTCTCATTTTTGTTTCCTTGATGATTATTTGAGATACCATTAGATTTTCATCGAGCCACATGATCAAGAGAAATCGACTTCCACTTGTCCTTATGGAACATTTGCATATCGTTATATGTTGTTCGGTCTTTCCAATGCATCAGCCACTTTCCAGCGATGCATGCTTGCCATTTTCTTCGATATGGTGGAGCAATGTCCGAAAGTGTTTATGGATGATTTCTCAGTGTATGGAGAGTCCTTTGATGTTTGCCTTGACAATCTAGATAAAGTTTTGCAACGATGTGAGGACATTCACCTTTTTTTTAATTTGGGAAAAGTGTCACATGATGGTGAGTGGAGGAATTGTCCTGGGAGACAAAGTGTCCAATAGAGGAATGGAGGTAGATCTGGTAAAAATACAGGTGATCTCCAAACTATCGCCACCATCATTGGTGAAGGGAGTAAGGAGCTTTCTGGGAAACACCGGATTTTACTGCCACTTTATCAAAGATTTTTCTAAGATTTCTAAACCGCTCTCTGAATTATTGGAAAAGGATGTTGAACTTAAATTTGATGAGTGATGTTTGAATTCTTTCAACGTGTTGAAGGAGAAGATGGTCTCCGCACCTATTGTCCAGGATATAGATTAGAGTCAACCTTTTGAGATGATGTGTGACACATCAGATTACGTAGTAGGGGCTATTTTAGGCCAACCCTGAGATAAAGTCCCTATTGTCATCTATTATGCGTCCAAAACTTTAAATGATGGAAAACTGAATTATAACAATGGAAAAGGAATTGTTAGTGATTGTTTTCACTTTTGGGAAATTTTGTCAATACTTGATAGGGGATAAGGTGATAGTGTGGAATAATCATGCAGCCATCAAATACTTGCTGCATAAAAAGGATGCCAAGCCCAGGTTGATCAGGTGGATTCTTCCATTGTAAAAATTTGATATAGAAATTAAGGATAAATCCGACACTGAGAATGGGGTGGCAAATCATCTTTCTAGGCTTGAGCTGGAGGATGAAAATGATATTGATATACCTATTGTGGAAGATATTCCTGATGAGAAGCTCTTTGCTATGAAAAGCAAAGACCCATGGTTGGAAAACATTGTGAAATATTTGGCATTTGGAGAGCTTCCAGGAGATTGGGGATACCGGGAGAAGAAACAATTTCTCCACTCCATAAGGTATTATATATGGGATGAACCCATCTTGATTAGGTAGTGTAGGGATGGTATTCTGAGGAAGTGTGTGTCGGGTTATAAATTCCAACCTATTTTGGCACATTGTCATTCTTTACCTACAGGGGGCCACCATGCTAGTTCTAGGATCGCGGATAAAGTTTTAGAATGTGGCTTTTATTGGCCGACAATTTTCAAAGATGCATACAATTATGTTTGATAGTGTGATACATGTAATATTTCAAAAAGACACAAAATTCCTCTGAATGTCTTTTAGGAAATTGAGGTGTTTTATTTATGGGGTATAGATTCATGGGCCTTTTGTGTCTTCAAATTATAATCTTTATATATTACTTATCATGGACTATGTATCTAAGTGGGTGGAAGCAATTCCAACCCACACCAACGATGCCCTGGTGGTATGTAGATTTGTGAAGGAACATATCTTCTGTAGGCTGGGGTGCCAGGTTGATGACCAGCAATGGTGGTTCTCTATTCACCAATAGAAATTTTGGGGCACTTTTGAAAAAATATGGGGTGAAACATAGGGTAGGTACTTCATATCACCCCCAAACTCAAGGACAAGATGAAGTGTCTAATAAGGAGATCTAGAAGATTTTTGAAAAGAAAGTTTCAACCAATAGGACTAACTGGAGCATGTTGCTCAATGGTGCTCTTTGGGCGTATAGGACCGCCTATAAAACACCTATAAGTACTAATTCTTTTAGGTTGGTTTATGGGAGGTATTTTCATCTACCTGTAGAGATAGAGCATAAGGCTAAGTGAGCTCTGAGGAGATTGAACTACATTTTGGACAATGCAGGAAAAAAGAGATTTCTAGAGTTGAATGAATTGGATGAGGTTCGATTTAATGAATATGAGAGCTCAAGAATTTATAACGTGAGAACTAAGAAAATTCATGATTGTCATATTTTGCATAGATTATTCAGTCTAGGATGGAAGGTCCTTCTATTTAAATCCAGACTGAAATTACATCTTGGTAAGTTGAGATCTAGATGGAGTTAACCCTTTGAGGTGACTAAAGCTTTCCCCCATGGAGCTATGGAGATTAGGAATGGGGTGAGCCATTTCTTGTCAATGGCCAACATCTTAAGAATTACTTTTGGGGAGATGTCATGAGGAAGGATGATGAGTTGAAGCTCATGGATCTTCACTAATCTCATGGGTTTAGGATCATCGAGCCTGTGATGTAAAACAAGGGCACTTGTTGGAAGGAAACCCAACCATCTTTTGTGTTCTTTACACTCTACTTTGAAGTTTTGTAGCTGTAATTTCCATTTTTACTCAGTTTGATATAAAAAAGGTACCTTGATGTATTTGGTGTAGTGTGTAGGCTGAATATCAGTCGGTACTATCGATGTTATGTCGGTATCACTGATAAGGTTATAGGGAAAAAGATGGTGTCGACTACAAAATTCAGTACTACCAACTACCATCTCGGTAGTACCGATGACATTACAGGGAATTTGTGCAAATTAACTTGGTACTATCGACCCCTATGTTGGTAGCACTGACTTTCAGTAGAGAAGAAGGCCAAGTAACTGATAAGGACTCGGTACTACCAACACATCATCGGTAGCACTGACAAAAAAATGTGCCCAGATTTAAGATATCGAATTCCCACTCAGAAGCACCGACTAAATTGGAACGAGTTGGTACTATCGACTCAAAGTCAGTGCTATCGACACATAACATCAACAATCTGTGGGAGTGCCAACAAGTGAGCAAGATCAACCTCATGTGATGATCGGTAATACTGATCGGTGGGCATGTAGGTACTACCAACAATGGTTCTATACTACCCATGACAGACGATCCACATCATCAAAAATAGCAAATCGAGACCGTTGGTACCACCAATCGTGCAAATTCACAACAAAAAGTCAGTACTAGTGAAACATTGTTGGTTGTACCAACGTGATAGAAGAGAGGCAGCCGCAACTATAAAAGGAAGGAGTGTGAATCAATTCTCTTCACACCTTCTCCACTCCTCTTCCAAGCAAGTGTGTGCAAGAATCTCCAGGGGTTTAGAATCTATGCCAAGCTCTCTTTTCTTAACCTCTTTATTGTTTTGGATATGGCACCAAGGCATGAGGCTTCTTCATCAGTAGGGGTTCCTAACTTGGTTTGCAAACCAAGCCGAATTGCCCATCCCAAAGCCGACATCAAGAAAATCTATAAGGAGTTGCAAAGCAAGAGATCCCTGGAACACAATACGACGACCGTGAGTCCATCACCTCCATTTGCTTCACTAATAGCATGTGCATGGTCTGTGAGCACCAAGGGCTGGTAGGCAACCATCCCTTCTTCATTGACTGGATGACATACCCAGATATCATCTATGAGTTCCTGGCATCACTGGACATCTGCATATTCCCCAAGCATGGGGATGGATAGAGGGGTGGCGTTATCAACTTCAATCTCTAAAATGTCAATTACACTTTGATGCTGCAACAGTTCAACACCATCTATGGATGGCCATCCGAAGAAGACTGCTACTACCCTAACAATTTTGACTTCAAGGTGGCATGGGAGTTAACACATCAGTTGGCATACCAACTTTGTTAACAACATTGAGAATCATTTTGCTCACATACTCCATCGCCTCATCATCAACACCCTTTTTGCTAGATTTAGTCAAGGGAAAGGGAAAACCCAATGGGTTGACCACTACTATCTATACAAGCTATTGGAGCTAAGGAGCAGAATTTTGGACTTTGGCGCCTTCTTCCTTCAGGACATGATGTGAGTCAAGCGCCAGGTGGGGAGGAAACCTCCCATTCATTTTGGAGGGTTGATCACTCTAATTGCTCTCCACCTTAACCTCGACCTCTCCACTGCCAAACCACTGAAGGCTGCTCAAAAGCTTGATCTCAAGCATTTCAAGAAGTTTGGCCTTATTAACACGCATCTGAGTACTGTATACACATGTTGTACAGTAGAAACTCAGTATAAGGAGAGGGAGCTTCCAGATGCCATCTTTGACCTACAAGGAATCCACCTCATGTGGTGGGCTGTGGTTAGCTTGTCAGATGAGGAGGAGGAAGAAGAAGCTGCAACAAAAGACCAGTAGTAGGAGTAAAATGAAGAAGAAGAATAAGAGGAGGAGGTGGAACCAACCATCCCAGTCACACAGAGGCTAGTTCCATGCAAGCGTCCATGACATTATACCACCTCTACTTCTTATTCCCCATCGCCATCACACGAGGAGGATCCATACTCTATGGAGGGGATTGATAACACCATATTTTGTGACGTTTTTGCCCTTTATTGCGTTATCAAAACTACCCTTTTCTGCTATTTTCCTCTCTTTTATTAGCATTTTCACAATAATTGGCCAAGCAACGCTCTTACTCCAATTTTGCCTATCTTTTACAGAGTTTTCCTCCTTTTTTGTGCAATAAGGCCGATTCCGGCCCATGAACAAGTCCAGACCTGTCCCGGCCTTCCTGACGCCTGATACAGCCCAGCCCGACAAGGGCTGGGCGACATAAAGATGCTCGAACGAGGAGATGTCGCACGACAGGGACGTGCCGGCCGACACGCCTTTTACCCGACAGGGAGCCAAAGCCACCTCGCTGACTCAGCTCGACGGGCGACACAGCCACCCACCGGCAGGCGTGGTGCCAGCCACGTGACCGATAGCCAGCACCTCGCGCCCAGATGCATCTGTATCGTCCATCCACTTCTATCGTCCGGCGTATGGAGGAGCTACGTGGCGCGTCGAGCGCCATAACTCTTTCAACCGCCGCCTATAAATAGCAGCTCCAGGAAGCCGAAAAGATAGTTCAGACAGTTCACACAATTCGGACAAGTTAGTCACTTCAGTCGAGTGATCTTCGGAGGAGGCCGCGAAGGCACCCGTATCATGCCCCAGTGCTCGTCCCAGGCGACACTAGGTGAGCTCTTCCCCATCCCGAGAGGGAGGGGATCGGTTCACCTAGGACCGTCCCGGGCGACACTGAGGGCCGATATCGGCCGATGTAGATACGCGACACCAGTGTCCGACAGTCGTGTCCGACAGTAGTATATGTAAATCTGTGCCCGACACGATACCGAACCCGATACGCTCTGCCCGTCGAGCGTGCCGCCCGAGAGGGTGTGCCGCCTGACATGAGCGTATCGGCCGGGGTCTTCGAACAATACAGTCGTCCGTCGAGCGTGCCGTTCGAGAGTTCGTGTCGCCCGACACGTTTGTATCGGACTAGGTCCCTGGACGATATCGGGCTGAGAGTAGTAGTAGTCTGTCGTCCTTCTACATCAAGAAGGCGACATTTATCTTTCTGTTATTTAATTCTTTACTTCTGCATTGTATCAAGACTTTGCTTGCTTACAGAAATAGAAATGCTTAATTGCTATCTGCCTAATGCTTGGTGCCTTATGTTGGGTGACTGTCATGTTGATATCTGAACTCTAGCTTGCATGTTTTGGATCGCGTTTCGCCTAGCTATCGAATCGTCTTTCCCGTCGCAACCGCTTCGAGAGTCGGGTTGTGGATCTAGTGTTCGGTCCGATTCTGGAGTGTGAGAGCGCCCGGAACGGAGTTGTTTTAGGAGCATTCCACTCTAACTTGGGCCCAGCAACCTCGAGAGGGGTGTTGAAGCTTAGTTAGAGGCACCCGCTCTGAGAGGAGGGGTGCAGGGTGTTTCTGGTACCACTTGTCTTACGAAAGTCCTATCCCTTGCACTCTGCTTTAAGCTTTAGTTTATCCTTCTGTTTCTGTTGCTTGATAACCCCTAAAAACTGCTAAATGACAAAACCTTAATCTTTCTTGTAGCTCCGGTTGGAGATAGTTTTCTTTACTTTAATCGTGACAGTTTGTTGTTCCCTTTCACGGGAACTTTGATATCTTTTTATATCTGTCGGAGTGTAGAGTGTCGATTCTGAGTCGTCAACACGATCCACCTTGTCCCTGTGTTCGACCCCGTATTACTACCTCGAACCCGTAAACAAAGTTGCGGGGGCCTAGAAGGATTCGGGTTATAAATGTGAAGGCTCGACTACCTCAAATACGCCTCCAATAATAGGACGCGCAATTTAGGCCGGTCAACTTTCTGGCGCCGTTGCCGGGGACAAGGCAAACGGCACTGTTGACGAACCAGAAACCACTATCTATACTCCCGTGCCTCAAGCTTAGAAATAGGCTTGATAGCACCTTTCTTTTTCTTTTTCTTTATTTCTTTTATTTTTCTTTAATATTTATTCTTTGCCTAGACCAAGTAACTACGTATTCTAACTTGATTTCTCGTTATATTTCAGGTACCCTGCAGAGCTGTAACCTGCTCCATCGAGCTCTGATACTATGTCTCGTTGTGAGCAGTCCCTCTCTGAAGGGGAATGTCAGAGCCAGAGCAAGAGGGCGAGCCGACCTAATTGGGTTGGACAGCTTTCCGCCTATATAAGAAGACAGGACACCATTATCAACCAGTTGGTACAAGGGACGCCTACAAACCGCGGATCTCTAAATTCCATGCAACACCAGATGGCGAGTCTGCAGATGCGCCAATGGGAGGTCGATCAACGACTGGCTCAGATGGCTGCTTTGATGAAGAACCCTGCAGGTATGGCTCGTAAGGAGCAAACCACCGGCCGCGCCAACAAGCATGGCGCGGGGATCAGCAGTAACAGTCGGGAAGAAGCGGCAACAACAATAAAAGGGGAGATTTTTCTTGATTTGGTAGCTCCAAAGGAGGACCACCTTGTTATCAGAGTCTGTCTCTGCAGTGGTTAAGACCATCTACAGAGACAGCACGAGTTCTACCCCAGTGGCCTCCGGGTGGAAGGCGGGCATCCCGGTTCCACCTTCTTAGAAGGGGGAAGTATCCACAAGTGTTTTCAAGAGCTCTCCGTGCACCTCGAGCTTCCTTTTTGAGAGCTTTGCACTTGTCCCTAGTGCGACCAACCGAGAGAATAAAGAGGAGGCTGCAGCAAAGAAGCACATTGCAGCCCCTCCAAGGCGAATAAGGAGAGCATTTTGCAGCTTCTCCAAGGCACAAGCGAACCCGCTACATAACCTTCACTGGGCTAGCATGACCTCACCCTGCCTTTTTCATCACTCTGGGACAGAGTGTGGAATAGGTTTAGGGGGGGTACCCATGTACCAGTAGAGGAGGTATAAAACAAATCTTCTCCACCCTTTGGGTTCCTTTGTGCCATTTCGCTTTTCCTTTTAAGTTCCTTTGCGTCATTTCGTACTTCTCTTATTTTGTTACTTACATATGTACAAAGTTGCTGTAATAAAAATAAAAACCTATTGTGACTTCTTGCAAAGTTTACTTTCTGTATGCTTAACGAGTTACAAGTTCTGTCATATCTTTCTGATAATGTTGCCTCAAATAAACAAAAGATTGTGCCTTGCCATCCAAAAATTTTCGAAAAATAATAATCTTGTAAACAGCTAAGAGACGAGTATGGAGAAGGAAAAAGTTGCCCAAACAGCAGATATCTCTTTTGTTTTCCCTTACCCAACAAAAATCCCAAAAAGAGAAAGAAGCCTTATGAGTGTGAATAAAAGCATGAGAGTTGTGACCAAAAGAAAAGAAAAATATGTATACACACTTGTTTTCTAAAAGTACCCATCTTTAGGCATGGTAGATCCGGGGCAGTGGTACGTAGGATGTGAAATCACTGCTCTAAAGCCACCTGGCTTGGACTGCAGGGACCACTTGCCCGTTAACGGACCCTTACCTGGATGGACTGATGGGAAACAAGAAGAAAAACCCAAAAAGCCTTAGCCTACCCTTTACACAACTTTCTGCCCTTAAAATAAAGCTGTTTGGTGTGGAAGCTAACTTCGGAAGCATACACTAAAGTCTCACTGAAAGCTGTAGAGAAGAATTTTACTTAAAATAATAAGGCAAGTAGGGCAAGGTCTTTTGTTCGCGTTAAGGCAGCATTACCTCCAAGACATCGCAACTCTTGTTCTACCCTTTAGCCTTAAAGTTTTGTTGTGCAAGAAGAAACATCACAAAATAAAGTTTAGTTTAAATATTGATTGAGGACAATCAAAAAGCTAAGTTTGGGGGAGTTGATAACACCATATTTTTTGACGTTTTTGCCCTTTATTGCGTTATCAAAACTACCCTTTTCTGCTATTTTCCTCTCTTTTATTAGCATTTTCGCAATAATTGGCCAAGCAACGCTCTTACTCCAATTTTGCCTATCTTTTACAGAGTTTTCCTCCTTTTTTGTGCAATAAGGCCGATTCCAGCCCATGAACAAGTCCAGACCTATCCCGGCCTTCCTGACGCCCGATACAGCCCAGCCCGACAAGGGTTGGGCGACATAAAGATGCTCGAACGAGGAGATGCCGCGCGACAGGGACGTGCCGGCCGACACGCCTTTTACCCGACAGGGAGCCAAAGCCGCCTCGCTGACTCAGCTCGACGGGCGACACAGCCACCCACCGGCAGGCGTGGCGCCAGCCACGTGACCGATAGCCAGCACCTCATGCCCAGATGCATCTGTATCGTCCATCCACTTCTATCATCCGGCGTATGGAGGAGTTACGTGGCGCGTCGAGCGCCATAACTCTTTCAACCGCCGCCTATAAATAGCAGCTCCAGGAAGCCGAAAAGACAGTTCAGACAGTTCACACAATTCGGACAAGTTAGTCACTTCAGTCAAGTGATCTTCGGAGGAGGCCGCGAAGGCACCCGTATCGTGCCCCAATGCTCGTCCCGGGCGACACTAGGTGAGCTCTTCCCCATCCCGAGAGGGAGGGGATCGGTTCACCTAGGACCGTCACGGGCGACACTGAGGGCCGATATCGGCCGATGTAGATACGCGACACCAGTGTCCGACAGCCGTGTCCGACAGTAGTATATGTAAATCCGTGCCTGACACGATACCGAACCCGATACGCTCTGCCCGTCGAGCGTGCCGCCCGAGAGGGTGTGCCGCCTGACATGAGCGTATCGGCCGGGGTCTTAGAACGATACAGTCGTCCGTCGAGCGTGCCGTTTGAGAGTTCGTGCCGCCCGACACGTCTGTATCGGACTAGGTCCCTGGACGATATCAGGCTGGGAGTAGTAGTAGTCTGTCGTCCTTCTACATCAAGAAGACGACATTTATCTTTCTGTTATTTAATTCTTTACTTCAGCATTGTATCAAGACTTTGCTTGCTTACAGAAATAGAAATGCTTAATTGCTATCTACCTAATGCTTGGTGCCTTATGTTGGGTGACTGTCATGTTGATATCTGAACTCTAGCTTGCATGTTTTGGATCGCGTTTCGCCTAGCTATCGAATCGTGTTTCCCGTCGCAACCGCTTCGATAGTCGGGTTGTGGCTCTAGTGTTCGGTCCGATTCTGGAGTGCGAGAGCGCCCGGAACGGAGTTGTTTTAGGAGCATTCCACTCTAACTTGGGCCCAGCAACCTCGAGAGGGGTGTTGAAGCTTAGTTAGAGGCACCCGCTCTGAGAGGAGGGGTGCAGGGTGTTTCTGATACCGCTTGTCTTACGGAAGTCCTATCCCTTGCACTCTGCTTTAAGCTTTAGTTTATCCTTCTGTTTCTGTTGCTTGATAACCCCTAAAAACTGCTAAATGACATAACCTTAATCTTTCTTGTAGCTCCGGCTGGAGATAGTTTTCTTTGCTTTAATCGTGACAGTTTGTTGTTCCCTTTCACGGGAACTTTGATATCTTTTTATATCTGTCGGAGTGTAGAGTGTCGATTCTGAGTCGTCAACACGATCCACCTTGTCCCTGTGTTCGACCCTGTATTACTACCTCGACCCCGTAAACAAAGTTGCGGGGGCCTAGAAGGATTCGGGTTATAAATGTGAAGGCTCGACTACCTCAAATACGCCTCCAATAATAGGACGCGCGATTTAGGCCGGTCAACTTTCTGGCGCCGTTGCCGAGGACAAGGCAAACGGCACTGTTGACGAACCAGAAACCACTATCTACACTCCCGTGCCTCAAGCTTAGAAATAGGCTTGACAGCACCTTTCTTTTTCTTTTTCTTTATTTCTTTTATTTTTCTTTAATATTTATTCTTTGCCTAGACCAAGTAACTACGTATTCTAACTTGATTTCTCGTTATATTTCAGGTACCCTGCAGAGCTGTAACCTACTCCACCGAGCTCTGATACTATGTCTCGTTGCGAGCAGTCCCTCTCTGCAGGGGAATGTCAGAGCCAGAGCGAGAGGGCGAGCCGACCTAATTGGGTTGGACAGCTTTCCGCCTATATAAGAAGACAGGACACCATTATCAACCAGTTGGTACAAGGGACGCCAACAAACCCTGGATCTCTGAATTCCATGCAACACCAGATGGCGAGTCTGCAGATGCGCCAATGGGAGGTCGATCAACGGCTGGCTCAGATGGCTGCTCTGATGAAGAACCCTACAGGTATGGCTCGTAAGGAGCAAACCACCGGCCGCGCCAACAAGCATGGCGCGGGGATCAGCAGCAACAGTCGGGCAGAAGCGGCAACAACAATAAAAGGGGAGATTTTTCTTGATTTGGTAGCTCCAAAGGAGGACCACCTTGTTATCGGAGTCTGTCTCTGCAGTGGTTAAGACCATCTACAGAGACAGCACGAGTTCTACCCCAGTGGCCTCCGGGTTGAAGGTGGGCATCCCGGTTCCACCTTCTTAGAAGGGGGAAGTATCCACAAGTGTTTTTAAGAGCTCTCCGTGCGCCTCGAGCTTCCTTTTTGAGAGCTTTGCACTTGTCCCGGGTGCGACCAACCGGGAGAATAAAGAGGAGGCTGCAGCAAAGAAGCACATTGCAGCCCCTCCAAGGCGAATAAGGAGAGCATTTTGCAGCTTCTCCAAGGCACAAGCGAACCCACTACATAACCTTCACTGGGCTAGCATGACATCACCCTGCTTTTTTCATCACTCTGGGACAGAGTGTGGAATAGGTTTAGGGGGGGTACCCATGTACCAGTGCAGGAGGTATAAAACAAATCTTCTCCACCCTTTGGGTTCCTTTGTGCCATTTCGCTTTTCCTTTTAAGTTCCTTTGCGTCATTTTGTACTTCTCTTATTTTGTTACTTACATATGTACAAAGTTGCTGTAATAAAAATAAAAACCTATTGTGACTTCTTGTAAAGTTTACTTTTTGTATGCTTAACGAGTTACAAGTTCTGTCATATCTTTCTGATAATGCTGCCTCAAACAAACAAAAGATTGTTCCTTGCCATCCAAAAATTTTCGAAAAATAATAATCTCGTAAACAGCTAAGAGACGAGTATGGAGAAGGAAAAAGCTGCCCAAACAGCAGATATCTCTTTTGTTTTCCCTTACCCAACAAAAATCCTAAAAAGAGAAAGAAGCCTTATGAGTGTGAATAAAAGCATGAGAGTTGTGACCAAAAGAAAAGAAAAATATGTATACACACTTGTTTTCCAAAAGTACCCATCTTTAGGCATGGTAGATCCGGGGCAGTGGTACGTAGGATGTGAAATCATTGCTCTAAAGCCACCTGGCTTGGACTGCAGGGACCACTTGCCCGTTAACGGACCCTTACCTGGATGGACTGATGGGAAACAAGAAGAAAAACCCAAAAAGCCTTAGCCTACCCTTTACACAACTTTCTGCCCTTAAAATAAAGCTGTTTGGTGTGGAAGCTAACTTCGGAAGCATACACTAAAGTCTCACTGAAAGCTGTAGAGAAGAATTTTACTTAAAATAATAAGGCAAGTAGGGCAAGGTCTTTTGTTCGCGTTAAGGCAGCATTACCTCCAAGACATCGCAACTCTTGTTCTACCCTTTAGCCTTAAAGTTTTGTTGTGCAAGAAGAAACATCACAAAATAAAGTTTAGTTTAAATATTGATTGAGGACAATCAAAAAGCTAAGTTTAGGGGAGTTGATAACACCATATTTTGTGACATTTTTGCCCTTTATTGCGTTATCAAAACTACCCTTTTCTGCTATTTTCCTCTCTTTTATTAGCATTTTCACAATAATTGGCCAAGCAACGCTCTTACTCCAATTTTGCCTATCTTTTACAGAGTTTTCCTCCTTTTTTGTGCAATAAGGCCGATTCCGGCCCATGAACAAGTCCAGACCTGTCCCGGCCTTCCTGACGCCCGATACAGCCCAGCCCGACAAGGGTTGGGCGACATAAAGATGCTCGAACGAGGAGATGTCGCGCGACAGGGACGTGCCGGCCGACACGCCTTTTACCCGACAGGGAGCCAAAGCCGCCTCACTGACTCAGCTCGACGGGCGACACAGCCACCCACCAGCAGGCGTGGCGCCAGCCACGTGACCGATAGCCAGCACCTCGCACCCAGATGCATCTGTGTCATCCATCCACTTCTATCGTCCGGCGTATGGAGGAGCTACGTGGCGCGTCGAGCGCCATAACTCTTTCAACCGCCGCCTATAAATAGCAGCTCCAGGAAGCCGAAAAGACAGTTCAGACAGTTCACACAATTCGGACAAGTTAGTCACTTCAGTTGAGTGATCTTCGGAGGAGGCCGCGAAGGCACCCGTATCGTGCCCCAGTGCTCATCCCGGGCGACACTAGGTGAGCTCTTCCCCATCCCGAGAGGGAGGGGATCGGTTCACCTAGGACCGTCCCGGGCGACACTGAGGGCCGATATCGGCCGATGTAGATACGCGACACCAGTGTCTGACAGTCGTGTCTGACAGTAGTATATGTAAAATTCGTGCCCGACACGATACCGAACCCGATACGCTCTGCCCGTCGAGCGTGCCGCCCGAGAGGGTGTGCCGCCTGACATGAGTGTATCGGCTGGGGTCTTCGAACGATACAGTCGTCCGTGGAGCGTGCCGTTCGAGAGTTCATGCCGCCCGACACATCTGTATCGGACTAGGTCCCTAGACGATATCGGGCTGGGAGTAGTAGTAGTCTGTCGTCCTTCTACATCAAGAAGTCGATATTTATCTTTCTGTTATTTAATTCTTTACTTCAGCATTGTATCAAGACTTTGCTTGCTTACAGAAATAGAAATGCTTAATTGCTATCTGCCTAATGCTTGGTGCCTTATGTTGGGTGACTGTCATGTTGATATCTGAACTCTAGCTTGCATGTTTTGGATCGCATTTCGCCTAGCTATCGAATCGTCTTTCCCGTCGCAACCGCTTTGAGAGTCGGGTTGTGGCTCTAGTGTTCGGTCCGATTCTGGAGTGCGAGAGCGCCCGGAACGGAGTTGTTTTAGGAGCATTCCACTCTAACTTGGGCCCAGCAACCTCGAGAGGGGTGTTGAAGCTTAGTTAGAGGCACCCGCTCTGAGAGGAGGGGTGCAGGGTGTTTCTGGTACCGCTTGTCTTACGGAAGTCCTATCCCTTGCACTCTGCTTTAAGCTTTAGTTTATCCTTCTGTTTCTGTTGCTTGATAACCCCTAAAAACTGCTAAATGACAAAACCTTAATCTTTCTTGTAGCTCCGGTTGGAGATAGTTTTCTTTACTGTAATCATGACAGTTTGTTGTTCCCTTTCACGGGAACTTTGATATCTTTTTATATCTGTCGGAGTGTAGAGTGTCGATTCCGAGTCATCAACACGATCCACCTTGTCCCTGTGTTCGACCCCGTATTACTACCTCGACCCCGTAAACAAAGTTGCGGGGGCCTAGAAGGATTTGGGTTATAAATGTGAAGGCTCGACTACCTCAAATACGCCTCCAATAATAGGACGCGCGATTTAGGCCGGTCAGGGATGTATATGATGTTGTAGGAAATACAAAAGGACCAATAATAGCAATTAGAAACATTGGCAGGCATCCACGATGTGGAGGGATAGTTGTACCATAATCAGCAGGAAATATTTGTGAATGTGAAACTTCTCTTGGCCAACCAAGAGAACATGCACATGTGTCTACAATGGATATGGAGGGATACCAGCAGCCATTCTTTAATCACTATTGGAACCATGGGTACTTTGGTGGATATCCACAACCCCCACCACCTCCACAACAGTTGCCCAATTTCTAGGGAACGTTATACCCCTTTGATCCTACCATGCCACATAATCCACCACCACCCATGTGATCTGGTACCACTGTTCCACCTCTTAAGTTTGAATTTTTACTTTGTGCTCATAGTAGAGTTCAAGTTTGGGGGGTAATTGGAACAGTTTCTATCCTTAGTTTTATATTCAGTAGTTTTTTTTATGTATTTTTAGTTTAAGAGTCATAGGATCCACACCTACCTAGTGTAAAAGTGGAATTTAAATTCATGATACATGTCAATATTTCATGTTCTTGTTATGTGAAATGAAATGAAAAAAATAAAATTTCTAGAGTTGCACGACTTAGAGGAAGTGTGTGGGAAAGTCAGCTTAAGGACATTTAATATGAATGGGCATCTTAATTGTTCAGGAAATGTGGATGAAGATGGGGTATGAGCTTAAATTGATCAAACAGTTAATGGGATATTAAATTGAAATATAAGAAAATAATCCTAAGGTTACCCTGTTCATAGGTCATTAGAGAGGGACATATAATATTTTCTTGAAAGGCTTTGTCTCTTAATTATGTGATTTCACCCATCCTATATTCATTATTAAATCACCACCGTTAAGATGTACAAGTACTACAAATGATTTCCTTTTTTTGCATTCATGGCATAATAGGTGACATGACAGTTAGTTTGCTTTTATTGCATTGTGTAAATATACACATGTATGCATCAACAACGTCTGTGCATATCATTTTAGTTGCATAAGTAATTTCATGTAGATTACATGCATTCCATATCATTCATTTCTTTGTCATGTGGATATCAGTCTCTTTAGAAATTTTAGTGCAGGGATATACATCCATACCGGCAAAAAAAAAGTGATTGATATCTAGTAAAGCCCAAGCATAACGTTCACCATGTAAGAATCTTGGGCCAATGAAAAAAAAGTGTGCCAAGTTAAGAGGGAGAAAGGATAACCTTAATTCTGCTTAAAAGAGATGGAGACATTCACATGATGCATTCTTTTTTTTTCTTACTTCATGCTCATTTAGTTGATGAGATTGTTTGATTCATATGTCATTTCACTCAGAAAATTATGCATTAGGATTCCTGTATTTCTCATTCTTTTCACCACATAGGTTCATCATGTTTTATTTTGCATAAATGATTTGGATGTATTTGTGATTCTTCAATTTCCGCCCATTTGATACCATCCATTTCTCTTATTGGTAGGCCACATATGATTTTTCTCCTCATTAATTTTTATATGGAGAACTCCTTCCAAGTAGATTGGTAGTTGGGAATGAGAAATATAGAATAGGGAATCACATAATGCACCAAGCAAATTCCTGAGTGATTATGATGATAACTACTCTTTTTATAGTGTTCATTGATCTAAGATTGGATGTTCTTTATGAATATTTTTGGTCGCTATACAACAATTAATTATTTAGTGATTAATGAAGGTTGGTTTAGGACCGCCAAGTGGGGATAGTTGAGAAATTATATTCATATTATTCTATCCTTTGGCTAACTTGTCTCAAATTGATCTGAGAGTGTGTTTCTCGAGGACGAGCAACATTTAAGCTTAGAGGAGTTTGATGCACTATTAATTTATCATTTTCATATGTAATTTTGTATTGATTTATGTGCACTTTTTGTTCAAATCTCATATTAATTGTGCATGATTTACTTTTATTATCATGTGATGCTTATTTGCATCAAATGAGAATAATTTCAATGTTTCCAAATGATTTAGTCTATTACCAAAGGTTATGTTCAAATTTTATGCATTTTAGGTAAATGTAGGAGAATCTACACAGCTTGGTACTATCGACTTTGGAGTAGGCGGTACCGACACATGCTCAATTTGGATCAAAAAGAATCAAGAAGACTCAGTAGCATTGACATGCAAGTCGATACTATCGACAATGTTACATCGTTTTATTCAAGAATTGTCGAAGTAACTCAGTACTATCGACATACAAGTTAGTAGCACTAATAACTTGATAGGTGGGTGCACAATTAGAGAAATTAGTAGTATCGACACCCTATTGGTACTACCTCTAGGTCGAGATTAGGCAGATCTGAAGGCTTTTTTTAATCTGACGGCTGAGGTTTTAATTCACCCTAAGTCATGCCTATGACTTAAGGGAAGTGCGGCCAAACCTAAGTATCTCATGTTTTTCCATTGTACGACAACCGAGAGAAAGAGGAGGAGATAGGATGAAGAAGGTCACTTCTCGAATGATCCAAAGACTTCCAACGGACAAATTTGTAGCTCGAAGGTAGCAAATCAGCACATGCACGAGAAGGGATCATTTGAACCATCTACTTTAGGGTCTCTTCATGTTCTCCACATTTTTTCTTTCTCCTTTGATGTTTTTGGCTATGGAAACCATGAGGGGCTAATTACGTGTTTACTCTGAATTACCTTCAGTTGACAACTGATGGTACCAACCAAATGTTTGGCCGAAGGTTTGGAAATTGTTGGTTTCTGGTGCGTAGCCACCCATGATAGTGGTTTGCAAAAATGACCATAACATTTGTTTACTTATCATAATAAAAAAAATTGCTTTTGAGACGATTGAATCGTGAAAACAAGATTAACAAATGCGGAAGCGATTAGCAGCGGAATTATCAAAAATCACTAAAAATTAAAACTTTTTGTAAAGAGATCTTCAAACGATAAAAAAACTCTTTCATAAAGAAACATGATAAGTTATTTACAAACTGGTCCATCATTACATCTCTATAATAAACACATCTCGAGAATTACAACATCAACCACCTTGTTAACTGTACAAGGTAAGATACAAAATCTCAAGGCATTATGCCAAAATCTCAGATATACTGACTCCTAGGACCTGAGAGTACAGAGACGACACATAGGACATACTATCTACACAACTTGACAGACAGTGTCTCCACCTGAGGATCACTGCTGTCCCTAAGATTGCTGCTACTGCTGCTCACCCACTGATGGGTTCCTTCGTCCACGGCTTCTACCTAAAAAGTCAAATGCCACGGGGGTGAGACAATTGAATAATTGTCCCAACGAGAGTTATAACTCTCCGCCAGAAGCTTTTTTATTGCAATAATGGAATAACATAAAGTAGTAGAATTTTAAATATTCAACAGCAGGTTTGACATTGTGTAAACTAAGTGAAGTAGCACTCTTATAAGTAATCATTTCAATTATAAATTTATTGAATGACAAGACATATAACAATAAGGAATATGAAGAACGTGTATACTAGTTACTTAACTAGAGCACTATAAACAATGTATCATCAATCATTATTTCTCATAGTTCAACCTAAGCAAATATGCTATGCGGCTGATTACATTTTACAAACATATTTATGCCCTGAGGAGATGAGTTACACCTCTCATACTCCAACCGGCCATCATTAGATTGCAATCGGTACCATACGTAGGTCATCAGGAGAGCCAGATTCCTATGACCTCATCTCTCCTCAGTCAGTATGAGGAACATCATGCAGGACATCTTGTGTCTCTGCTATAATAGCTTTCCAGGGTATTTTGGCAACTTCACTATTTAGAGTTACAGTGGCGTTCTGTACTCTCTTTGCCATCGAGGGATTTCTTGCTTATCTCTCATCGATGCGGCATTAACAACATCATCGGGAGATTAGTGATACATCATCCCGACATAAACATATAATGAAGGATTGAGAGATTAGTGGTACATTTCATATCAAATCCAACATTAGGACATAAGGATATTCGCGTCCATAACCCCCACATACTCAAAAGTATGCTCTCCAAGAGTTCCCTTAGGAAAACCTATTTCACCATCATTTAATTTTTGACAATGATGGATCTATGGTCAGGGCTCTACATGATACCATTATACTTGATTATTTAAGTACATTATAGCATTCTTTAGCATCAAGCATGTTTTCAAACATAAATCAATAAAATAAATGCTATAAAGAAAGAGTACTATTCGTATCAAGTTCACATCAAATACTTTAAACATTGGGATATCAATCCCTAACCATCTCATCATTGCGATTCAGGAGTGTGGGTATTCAAACCCTTAAATCATCATAACACTTGATACCAAGTAACATCTTATCATCCAGTCATTTTATCAGTATGACCTTTGATTATAACAATGCATATATTTCTCATGGGTCATTCAGCCTATCAAGCTCATATGTTTCCACTCACCAGGTAACATAGCATATCATTATACTTGAAGCATGTAAAGTATTTTAATTGCATATAACATCATAACCCTTACCTGGATATGATCGCCTCTTTATGAAAACTTGCATGGTTAACATTTACTAATAACATGCACATTGTAACTATATCAGCACAATACAAGTTCTTTTCAAATTATATATATAGGATACCACGGCCGTGCTATCTTGCACGGTCGTGCAAGAGTAAGCCACCACGTCCATGCTTCATTACACGGTCGTGCAACAAAGGATTCACCACGACCGTGTCATATTACCATGGCTGGTTTCTAGGGTTAGGATTCTCATTCAATCCAATTAGAGTTATTCAACCCCTTAGTTTGATTAGGAATAGTGATTCCTTATCTCATACTTTAATCATGGAGTTTCATGCTTAAAAGCATAACTCAAAATTAGGGTTTACTTGTTCATATCATCACATCACCCTAGATTAGGGTTTACTATTCACATTACATCACATTACCCTAGATTAGGGTTTACTATTCACATTACATCACATTACCCTAGATTAGGGTTTACTATTCACATTACATCACATTACCCTAGATTAGGGTTTACTTTTCACATTACATCACATTACCCTAGATTAGGGTTTACTTTTTACATTACAGTGAATTGAGGTCATTCCATTATCATATATTAAGTTTACTTTCATAATGCCCTCAATAAAGTTAATATTCATTAATCATCATGATTAGGGTTTCCATGATCTCATTATGAAGGATCATACCCTAATTATGTATATTCATACATGTTGGAAGTATATTACTTGATTCTCATACATATAGGGAGTCTTCTCTCTCCTCTTACTAATAGATGATGTTTACATCACTCTTGGTCAGACTAAGTCAAATCAACTTTGATAACATAAGTCATGTCATCACCATTATGGTCATTAGGGTTTACTTGATCAAGGGGTACTAGTCTCACTAACCCACTAAGGGTACTTTTGTAATATTCACCTTGATCATAACATGCATCAATCAACTAATTACTTGTTCCCTTAATCACTTTAGGTACCTTTAGGGTTTAGGTTAATCAACTACTAAACCATCTTGGCCTCTAAGGCATCAAACGTTTTTTACCGTAATAGACCCCAAACGGTTTTGCACTTTCAACCTCCAAACGGTTTTGAAACCGCATGGAGTTGTTGACCATTTGGTACCTTTGATTATAACAATGCATATATTTCTCATGGGTCATTCAACCTATCAAGCTCATATGTTTCCACTCACCAGGTAACATAGCATATCATTATACTTGAAGCATGTAAAGTGTTTTAAATGCATATAACATCATAACCCTTACCTGGATATGATCACCTCTTTATGAAAACCTGCATGGTTAACATTTACTAATAACATGCACATTGTAACTATATCAGCACAATACAAGTTCTTTTCAAATTATATATATAGGATACCACGGCCGTGCTATCTTGCATGGTTGTGCAAGAGTAAGCCACCACAGTCATGCTTCATTACACGGTCGTGCAACAAAGGATTCACCACGACCGTTTCATATTACCATGGCTGGTTTCTAGGGTTAGGATTCTCATTCAATCCAATTAGAGTTATTCAACCCCTTAGTTTGATTAGGAATAGTGATTCCTTATCTCATACTTTAATCATGGAGTTTCATGCTTAAAAGCATAACTCAGAATTAGGGTTTACTTGTTCATATCATCACATCACCCTAGATTAGGGTTTACTATTCACATTACATCACATTATTCTAGATTAGGGTTTACTATTCACATTACATCACATTACCCTAGATTAGGGTTTACTATTCACATTACATCACATTACCCTAGATTAGGGTTTACTTTTCACATTACATCACATTACCCTAGATTAGGGTTTACTTTTCACATTACAGTGAATTGAGGTCATTCCATTATCATATATTAAGTTTACTTTCATAATGCCCTCAATAAAGTTAAGATTCATTAATCATCATGATTAGGGTTTCCATGATCTCATTATGAAGGATCATACCCTAAATTATGTATATTCATACATGTTGGAAGTATATTACTTGATTCTCATACATATAGGGAGTCTTATCTCTCCTCTTACTAATAGATGATGTTTACATCACTCTTGGTCAGACTAAGTCAAATCAACTTTGATAGCATAAGTCATGTCATCACCATTATGGTCATTAGGGTTTACTTGATCAAGGGGTACTAGTCTCACTAACCCACTAAGGGTACTTTTGTAATATTCACCATTGATCATAACATGCATCAATCAACTAATTACTTGTTCCCTTAATCACTTTAGGTACCTTTAGGGTTTAGGTTAATCAACTACTAAACCATCTTGACCTCTAAGGCATCAAAAGTTTTTGACCGTAATAGACCTCAAACGGTTTTGCACTTTCAACCTCCAAATGGTTTTGAAACCGCATGGAGTTGTTGACCGTTTGGTACCTTTGACTTTCAAGACCGCATGGCCAAGTACACACTCAAGACCGTTTGCCCTAGGTGAGGTGAATACCATTTGGTCTCATTGACCGTTTGGCCAACTTTGACTTTTGAAACCGCATGGACAAATCGATCTTGAAACCGCATGGCCACCAAACGGTTTGAAACCGCATGACCATCAAATGGTTTTGGGATTGTTTGGTCCCAAACGGTCTTGAGACCGTTTGGCCCCACACGGTCTTGAGACCGTTTGTTTCAAACACCCTCAAAACCGCATGGACCAAAAAGTGTGTCAACTCTTCCAATTGAGTTAGGGTTTTCAATGTTGAACCCCTCAATCAACCATGCACTTGTTAACCACTTATCAATTGGGTTAATTAGGTCAACCCTCTACTGATTTGACACTCAATTGACCCTCAATTTATTACCAATTAGGGATTGGATCAAGTGAATTAGGGTTTGGAATTGATCACCCTTCAACATGTATCAACATGAGTCTAATTGATGTTGAGACTATTGAACCATCATTCAATTGGGTCATGACCTGACCCCAAACGGTCTTGGGATCATTTGTACATCCTCAAAACGGTCTTTAGACCGTTTTCTCCAGTCAACATCAAAAACTAACTCAACCTATTAAGGTTTGGACCATAGATTTGATCATTAGGTCACTAATCGATTATATTTCAACTTATTGCCTTTCAATCTTCAACCACTTAATCATAGTCAACCCTAGACCTCCAAACGGTCTTGGGTGACCCCCAAACGGTTTTGAAACCATTTGGACATCCTCCAAATGGTCTTTAGACCGTTTGCCCATGATGTCTCAACAACCAAGTTATTCACTTAAGGGTTGAACCCTAGGTTTGGTCACCAAATCAACACTTAATGACTCAACAACTTGATATGATTGGACCCTCAATTGGTCAACCCTTCTTAGCCCTAGACTTCCAAATGGTCTTGGGTTGTCACCAAACGGTCTTGAGACTGTTTGGGTGATCCCCAAACGGTTTTGAAACCGTTTGGGCCACTCAACCCAAACTTCAACATGATTGCATTATTGAAATCAGCAATAGACCCGATTAGGGTTTAGGTGAGTAATGGGCCTTCAATTGGTGATTTACTTGGAATTAGTTGATGATTCTTGGTGGGTGATTAGTCTATAATTTCTATAGCATATATCCAAACGTTCAATGCTTGGTCAACTCATTCAAATGGTCTTTGAGACCGTTTGCTCCAAACGATCTTGTGAAACTGTTTGCCCTCCAAACGGTTTTGAAACTGTTTGCTTCCAAACAGTTTTGCAAACCGTTTGGGCAAGAGGTGGAGGACCGCTTGCTAAAGTAGGATCAGGATGAACTTTGGAATTAACACCACCTTCTTCTACCTCAAGAACATGGACTGTTCTTCACTGTTTTGGTTGCAAGAACACATAGAAGTGTGAAAGAAAGGAGAACAAGCAACGTTTTCAAGGAAAGAAGATGCATAACAAAACTTTAAGGTTTAGAGTTATAAAACACACCTCTAGGACTGATCCAGAGCTCCAAGATTCGTAGCTTTAATGGTGGCTTGAGCTCAACAGGTCATCCAAGGTCCGTTCCTCAAGAATTGGATGGAGAAGATGGCTAGAAAGAAGATTTGTGTAAGAAAGACTAACAAACCAACCTTGTAGCAAGACTTCCTCCATGAATTCGAGCTAGATGGCCATTAAAACTTACCCAATTCAGCTTGGTCGTTCTCCTCTGCTCCTGAGCTTCTTCTTAGTCAGCCAAAGCAAAGATATAAGTGAAGGGATGAAGGGAAACGATCCCTTGCTTGTGGAAAGAGATGTGCTTATATATTTTGGGTATATTTTCAAGGCAAGGAAGGTTATTTCCTTTATTTCTCAAATAGGTCCTTCTCCCCTCCTTTGCCACGTTTTCTCCCTTGTTATCACATGCAAAACCCCTTTCTCAACCAAGGTTAAGGAAAAAAGGAACCAAACACCTTACTAAGTTATACATGTATAAAAGGCCATTTTGCTTAAAACTTGGTCATCTAGATATAAGGATTATCTTTCTTATTTGATTACTAAAATGAGGTGCCCTCCTAATTTTCTTTGCTCTACTTTATGCCAAGAGTCATGAGAGATACTCTAGAGGGTATATTTTACATGTTGCACCCTATGTTTTGGGTAAATTGCACTTTACACCAAAACTAGGTTTTAAAGCACAAGGATTGCTCTACAAGCTATATCTTGGTGCCCAAGCTTGGAGAATCCATATCACTACATCATATTCATTCTTATGATGTCTTAACGTCAGAGTAACATCTTAAAATGTGCAATTTACAAGTTAACCCCTCTACTTGGGTAATTTGCACATAGGTCCACTTTTAACAAAACAATATTACAACATTGTTCAAAAAGAACAGAAATGGAAATATAAGTTCCTCAGAAGCTCTAATTACATATCAAAAGATAACCACAAGCATCTAATCACATGTATTAAGCAAAAAACCTAGGGTTAGTTCATAACCCAGGTCAGGGATGTTACAAATTATCCACCCCTTACAAGGATTTCGTCCCCAAAATCAACAAAACATATCAACAAAACATATTAAGAGAAAAGAGCAGGGTATTTCCTTCTCATCTCTTCCTCTAGTTCCCATGTGGCTTCTTCAACACCATGATGATTCCAGAGGGCTTTCACAAGACTTATGTCTTTCTTTTTTAGCTTTTTAATTCTTTTATCAAGGATCGATATAGGTCCTTCTTCATAAGATATATCATCATTCAATTCTACCTCTATAGGTTGCAGAACAGATTCTGTATCAGGATGACATTTCCTCAGCATGGAAATGTGAAACACAGGGTGTAACCTCTGTAACTCTGGTGGTAACTCTAGCTTATAGGCTACTCTTCCAATCTGTTTAATGATTGGATAAGGCCCCATAAACCTCGGAGCTAACTTCCCTTTCCTTCCAAATCGAAGGACTCCTTTCCAAGGTGAGACTTTGAGATACACTCTGTCTCCAACCTGGAATTTTAAAGGTCTACGACGCTTATCAGCATAAGATTTCTGCCTATCTTGTGCAGTCTTTATCTGTTGTTGTATTATTTTAATCTTATTTGTGGTCTGCTACACAAGATCAGGACCTAACAGTTGATATTCACCAGTTTCATACCAACATAGGGGTGATCTACAACGTCTATCATACAAAGATTCATAAGGTGCCATGTCGATACTATGTTGATAACTATTGTTGTAGGCAAACTCTATCAAGCTTAGATGCAGATCCCAACTCCCTGTAAACTAAAGAACACATGCTCTAAGCAAGTCCTTCAAGGTCTGTATAGTCCTTTCTGACTGTCCATCAGTCTGAGGGTGAAAGGTTGTACTAAACCTTAATTGGGTGCCTAAGTCTTTATGAAGTCGCTCCCAAAAATGACTCGTAAATTGAGGACCTCTGTCAGAAACGATGGTAACTGGAACTCCATGCAACCGTACTATCTCTTCAACATACAACTGTGCTAGTTTCTCAACAGAATAGGTCATTTTGACAGGCAAGAAATGTGCTGTCTTCGTCAACCTATCAACTATTACCCAAATTGAGTCATGCCCTTTGCTTGTCCTGGATAGGCCAACAACAAAGTCCATGGTTACATGATCCCACTTCCATTGTGGTATGGGTAAAGGTTGCATTGTTCCTGCAGGCTTCTAATGTTCAACTTTAACTTGCTGACACACAGGAAACCGCATAACAAACTCAACAACATCCTTCTTCATTCCAGGCCACCAATACATATCTTTCAAGTTTCAATACATCTTGGTGCTTCCTGGATGCATATCATAAATCGAAGAATGAGCTTCTTCCAGGACTAACTTTCTCAAGTTATCCACATCTGGCACTATCATCCTACCATGATAACAGGCTACTTGATCATCAAAGTCATGGAAACCATCTCATTTCTCGCTACCATACTCCGATCTAATCTGTTGAACTGCAGCATCAACTTGTTGTGCCTCCTAGATATGCTCTCTCAAAGTAGGTTTTATATTCATCTCAGCTAACAATCCAGCTAACAATGATACTTTCAACTGTACATTGTCTTGTCTTAAGGAGATAAGCATATCTCTCCTTGAGCACACTAAGGAATTCAGTTGTGTTCAATCTTGGGTTGGTGTTGCTGGTTTCCTACTCAAAGCATCAGCAACCACATTGGCTTTCCCTGGATGGTAATCAATTGTACAATCGTAGTCTTTAATTAACTCCATCCAGCGATGTTGCCTCATGTTAAGCTCATGCTGAGAAAAGATGTACTTAAGGTTCTTATGATCAGTGAAAATCTGGAATGTTTCTCCATAGAGATAGTGTCTCCAGATCTTCAAGGCATGAACCATAGCAGCTAGCTCCAGATCATGTGTCGGATAATTCTCCTTGTGTTTCTTAAGCTGTCGGGAAGCAAGAGAAATCACTTGTTTATCCTGCATCAACACACATCCGAGTCCATTCTTGGAGGCATCACAGAAAACTATATATCCTTTCCCTTGTTCAGGTAACACAAGAACTGGTGCACTTGTCAACCTCTCCTTCAACAGTTGGAAGGATTGCTGACACCTATCACTCCAGGTAAAAGGAACATCCTTCCTGGTCAACTTAGTCAAGGGTAAAGCTATAGAACTAAAGTTCTTAATGAACCTTCGGTGATAGCCAGCCAACCCTAAGAAACTACAGAACTCTGTCGGTGTCTTCGACTGTTCCCATTGTAGAACAGATTCTACCTTTTTAGGATCAACACGAATACCCGAGGCAGATATCACATGTCCAAGGAAAGATACTTCCGGTAACCAAAACTCACACTTGCTAAACTTAGCATATAACTTGTCTTCTCTTAGCAAAGTTAGAGCCTGTCGAAGATGTTGTTCGTGCTGCTGAGCATCTCTACTATAGATCAGGATGTCATCTATAAAGACAACAACACACTGATCGAGAAAAGGTCGAAAGATTCTATTCATGAGTTCCATAAATGCAGCTGGTGCATTAGTTAGTCCGAATGACATAACTATGAACTCATAGTGACCATACCTCGTCCTAAAGGCAGACTTTGGTATGTCACTATCCTTAATACGTAGTTGGTGATATCCCGACCTCAAGTCTATCTTTAAGAAGATGGTTGCACCGCGCAGCTGGTCAAAGAGATCATCAATCCTCGGCAGAGGATACTTATTCTTTATTGTTACTTTATTTAAATGTTTATAATCAATGCATAACCGCATTGATCCATCTTTCTTTTTAACAAAGAGAACCAAAGCACCCCCAAGGTGAAGTACTCAGTCGGATGAAACCCTTCTCAAGCAACTCCTACAGTTGTTTCTTGAGTTCTTCCATCTCGACAGGCGCCATCCAATATGGTGTTTGTGCTATAGGTTGAGTATCTGGAATTAGATTGATCTCAAAATCAATCTTCTGAGGCGGTGACACACCTGGAAGTTCTTCAGGAAATACATCTACAAATTCCCTGACTACAGAAACTTCAGCCGGGTTAGGACTATACATGGTAGTATCTACCACATGGGCCAAGAATGCATAACATCCTAGCCTCATCAGCTTCTCAGCAACCATAGTAGACACAAGACAGGTAGGTAGAATCTTTCTCTCTCCTTGAACGATCCATGTGTCACTATCATCAGCGAACACAGCTAGCTTGGATTCACAATCCAAGACAGCCTTATACCTTTCTGAGGTATCCATCCCAAGGATTATATCAAATCCATGCATCTCAAGTGGTATAAGATCCACTTGAATGTGATGTTCAGAAAAGAAGAGGATGCAGGGAGAACATACCTCCTGTAACACAGCAGACCCCATCAAGGGAGTTTCTAACAACAAACTATCTACTTTATGACTTGTAGTCAAGTTGCAGTCAAGAATCACTCTTCGAGTGATAAAGGAGTATGTAGCACCCAGATCAATTAAAACGGATACAACGCAAGATGTAGACATATCAGAATATAACAATTCCATCTGACCTGCTACAACCCAAGGGTTGATAACTGCATCAGGTGGATTCATCGTGTAGAATCTCGCTATCGCCTTTGGTTGATTCGGTGCTTGATGACTAGATGTCGATGATCCAGCTTGGGATGCTTGTCCAAGTCCTCTAGCTCCTCCTGGAAACTATCTCCTTTGAGATCCTTGCTGATTCTGCCTCTGAGATTGAGTCACACTCGCGTCTCTGGCTCTACAGTCCTTCATCAGATGTCCCATCTTTCCACATATATAACAACTTCTGTTCAGTTGTTGTAGTCTGGGTGGTCCTGTAACTGACATAGATGCTGAACTGCGAGCTCCTCCTAGTGGTAGGCTTCGTCCTCTACCCCTATTTGACGTCCACTGCGTCCGGGTATTGGATCTAGGTGGTGGCATAGGTGCAGAAAACCTAGGTTATCTTGAAACCTTTAGATGAAGATCCTTGGAACTGGGGATACATCCTCTTGTTCTGGGTTTGTCTCTTCTCTGCTATAGACCTTTCTACCCTTCTGACAGACTCCACGAAGGTAGAAAACCTTTCCCTATTTTCCAGAGCAGACACAGTAGTAGTCAACTCAGCGTTTAATCCTTTCTCAAAATGCCTAATCCTTTCTTCTTTTGTAGTCACCATGTGCGGAAAAAACCGCAAGAGCTCCACGAACTTAGCCTCAAACTCACTAATGTTCATTGGACCTTGTCTTATCCTCTCGAACTGAGAGATTTTCTCGTCCAGAAACATCTTAGGAAAGTATCTATTGATGAATTCCCGTCGGAAAACTTCCCAAGCAACCTCCACACCATGCCTCTTCTGTTCTTCCATGGTCCACCAATGACCAGCACTCCCCTTGAGAAGATACACAGCATGTCTAACCTTCTCAGTTTCTGGAATGTTCAGGATTCTAAAGGCCTTCTCTAGTTCAATTAACCACAAGTCGGCATCTGCGGGATCAACTGTTCTAAAATACTCCGTGGCTCCAACTCGGCGAATTCGTTCAAACATTTTGCCGATTCCTTGTCCTTCAAGATGGGTAGGTGCCCTAGGTGCAGGCATAGGTATTATAACACCCCTCCCTAGGGTTACATACATAACCAGCGGAAGCATAGCCTAATCCCCAACATTATCCATAATGTGGGGTACTTGGCATTTTAGGGAGGGATTGTCACATTTATGAAACCATAGCAAATAAATACATAATCACCATTAAGATTCATACATTGTTCTTTGAAAGAAAACTATTACTAGATATCTAGAACATGTCTAAAATATTGTATTCATATCTAAATAGAGGACACTAAGCATGGAATTAACATTTCTTGGATCATCTAGTATGGATGGCACCCCACCAATTAGCTCTTGGATGACTTCTAGTCATGGCTTTCTCCTTTTGAGTCCTTACTTGCTCCAAAACCTGGGGACATCGCGTCCCCAGCCATGCAAAAGGGAAAAACAACACATCAGTAAACGGTACTGGCACTTTATAAAATAAGCAAAATAAATTTACTTGACATGTAAGAAATATTGACATGAATTGACTTTAGGCATTCTTGAATCATCAATATTAACATAAAGACTTGAAAAGAAATCTTATGCATCCCTCTGTGATGCCCCCTTAGGAGCACATGATTGCTAGGAAAGCCCTTGATGCTAGGAAATCCCTTGACGACCCTTTTGAGGTCCATGATCGGGAGCATAACAAAACTATTTCAATTCCAATTACTTGACCATTAACATGGTGATGACATTGACATAAATCATGATTCTTTAATCATAACATGAAGGGATTTCTCCTCATTAACATGATATTTTAAACATGATGGGATTTTGCCCACTTGATCATTAACATGAATTCCATGAGTCTTTAATTATAACAATAATCATAGTGCACATTATAACGTAGAACATAACATGTAGCAATCGAAAAGAAATAATATGATAAACATGATTAAAGCATTAAACTTGAAGCAATAATGTCTATTTTATATTTAACATGCAAGAAACCATAAGTATTTGTGCTCAGTAGCTTGGCCCGTTTACCTTGGAGCAATGTAGATCCTAAGATTATATCTCCGATCCTTGGGGAAGCGCCTGGATGTGATTTACAAGAAAATAGGCTAGTCTACTTGGAGAGAAGTTGATCCTAAGATGATCTCTCTAATCTTTGAGGCAGCACTTGAATGTGATTTGCAAGAACATAGGCTAGTGTGCTTTTTTCCTTGGTATGCTAGGATGATGGGGGTCCCTTTTATAGGTGGTAGGGGTCTAGAACATTCTAATCCAAGTAGAGGTAAAATCATTTTTTTTCTGTTAATTAAATATTGGCATTATCTTAAATCCAATATATTAAAAGGTAAGACTTTGTGAAAAACGTGTTTCTCTTTGTTAATTACTAAAATCCAACTTTGTGGTTAAAATAATTATCTTTTGTTTGTGAATTTCCTTTATCATCTTTCATATCTTTTGTATGAGATATCTAAGAGAGAATGTATTATCGTTTGCTTTTATTTATTTATAAAAAATATTACATTAACTAAATTACCATTACATTTTATTTGTAATCACAAAGAAAGAGAGAAAATGTGAGAGAGTTGTACTATTTCTTACATAATTACCATAGTGTCTTATTTCCATGTATCTATGGCTGAGACACATTATTTCATTTTATAAAAAAAAACAAATCACTAAGTGAAGGAAAGAGAAAAAGAACTTTATGTTACATCTACATGCACTAGTTGTAAAGCAAGAGTATACAATGTGATTTCAATGTGTTAATTAAAAATTGTTGACTGTAATTACTCATTCCTGTATAATTCATTGTTGTTTAAAATAATGTTATAATTATGTAACAATAAACCATTTTTAAGTGTCCATATCAATTACATAAATTATATATCTTCTCATCCATAATGACATTTTTGTTTTCATATAAAGCTTCCTAGTCGTGTTGGAAAGGTGACGGGTGAAAACGCACATTTTTGTAGTCTCAAATTAATATATTAATCCATTGCATTCAATTATTCAAACTTTGGAATGTTAAAAGAAAGAAAATAATAAAACTTCCTTCTAGATTCCCTTCTACTATTTTAAACATATGGTCTCATCTTGACTAATTTTGATCAACAATTAATTAATGTTTACATTGCATGTGTTAAATGGATTGACATTGTGATTTATATTTATTTGAGAGGTCAAACGAATTTGAAAAAAAAATGTAGACCACACATTAATTACATAATCTAGATCCTTCCTAGTCAATAAAATTCGAATTTTGAGAATCTTTTATTCACAATGTCCATATTTGTATATAATTCATTTTCATGTATTAAAAGGTGAGATAATGTTAAAAGATTCTCCTTAATTATTTCTTTGACTCTAAAAAATGAGATGATCAATATTTAATCACATTTAAGTCTATTATGCCTTTATGGAAAATTTTATTGAAGAAAGAGACTCGAGAGAAGATAATGTTACATGCATTCAAAATTAAGCCATTAATTACATTGCATTAAATGAAATGATATTCAAATCTTGGTCCATCTATATTCAAATCTCTCTCAAATTAATTGGGAGGTCAAACATGGTTTAAACAACTTCAAATTTGAACCATAGGCAAAATAGAGGGTCTAGATTATTCTTGTGAAGTTAGATTTCATTTTTGGGCATATCTTGGTCCATAACTTCTATAGTGGCCATTAAAGGTAATATATTTTGAAAAGATCTTTTATTATTGAATTCATGAGTCATAAATCTGAGACTACTATTAACTAGTCACATTTGTCACCTTATAACTTTTCTCTATGATTTATGGACTTTTTTTAGGGGAGAGAAAATGAAAGGAATTAATATGAGTTGATGGATATATTTAATTCATATTTGAAAAATGAAATATGACTTTGGCTATTATCTTAAGTTTTTCTCATCCTATATTGTATAAAGACAATCATTATAGGCATTTTGCTTTAAATCCCTCAATTATTATTGTTTAGAAAAAAAAATTCATATTAAGTTAAAATTAATTATGAAAACTGGGATGTGACAATTCTACCCACCTTAAAACAAATTTTGTCCTCGAAATTTTCTACAATGCTACCCACCTTAGCATTTAACATATTCTATGTACAATAAATTTTGATTTCATTTTAAGGTCTCATTCTTATGGTAAAACACTATCTAAAACTCATTATTAAAACCAACATGTGGGTAATACATTTTCACATCATCATTGATATGGTAAAGGACCTTTTTTCTGGGGGTTTGGATTCTTGCTTATCTATGTCAAATATCTACTCTTCGAATGCATGCTTGGTTCCATAATGAATCTAATTGGGTTTAGGTAACTATAAGTCTCAACTTTTGATGCCAACTCTTATTTTATTTGTGACCTTTGAATACATGCCGGCCGCTCATATATTCAAAGATGACATGATTTATCACACTTGTCTTAGCACATCTCTCATGCACATGTCCCATAACACATGCACTAGAAAGGACTAGACAAATATGATTATGCACATAATATTCTCTCTACAGAATCCCATAAGCATGTGTCCCATACCACAAACACATGGGAAAAAGAGAGAGTATGTTATATACAATTATAAAGTTAGACATAAAAATCCAAATCGTCTAGGCACATAACCCTGGTACTTATTTGAACTAGACCTCTACTTTATTTCTAATATCACACACTTACTTTTTATATACCTAGGGTTAGAACATACGAATCATATTGCTTCTTGGTGGCCATCCATTTATTTGCTCTGATACCATTATTATAACACCCCTACCTAGGGTTACATACATAACCAGCGGAAGCACAGCCTAATCCCCAACATTATCCATAATGTGGGGTACTTGGCATTTCAGGGAGGGATTGTCACATTTATGAAACCATAGCAAATTAATACATAATCACCATTAAGATTCATACATTGTTCTTTGAAAGAAAACTATTACTAGCTATCTAGAACATGTCTAAAATATTGTATTCATCTCTAAATAGAGGACACTAAGCATGGAATTAACATTTCTTGGATCATCTAGTATGGATGGCACCCCACCAGTTAGCTCTTGGATGATTTCTAGTCATGGCTTTCTCCTTTTGAGTCCTTACTTGCTCCAAAACCTGGGGACATCGCGTCCCCAGCCATGCAAAAGGGAAAAACAACACATCAGTAAACGGTACTGGCACTTTATAAAATAAGCAAAATAAATATACTTGACATGTAAGAAATATTGACATGAATTGACTTTAGGCATTCTTGAATAATCATTATTAACATAAAGAATTGAAAAGAAATCTTATGCATCCCTCTGTGACGCCCCTTAGGAGCACATGATTGCTAGGAAAGCCCTTGATGCTAGGAAAGCCCTTGACGACCCTTTTGAGGTCCATGATCGGGAGCATAACAAAACTATTTCAATTCCAATTACTTGACCATTAACATGGTGATGACATTGACATAAATCATGATTCTTTAATCATAACATGAAGGGATTTCTCCTCATTAACATGATATTTTAAACATGATGGGATTTCGCCCACTTGATCATTAACGTGAATTCCATGAGTCTTTAATGATAACAATAATCATAGTGCACATTATAACGTAGAACATAACATGTAGCAATCGACAAGAAATAATATGATAAACATGACTAAAGCATTAAACTTGAAGCAATAATGTCTATTTTATATTTAACATGCAAGAAACCATAAGTATTTGTGCTCAGTAGCATGGCCCGTTTACCTTGGAGCAATGTAGATCCTAAGATTATATCTCCGATCCTTGGGGAAGCGCCTGGATGCGATTTACAAGAAAATAGGCTAGTCTACTTGGAGCGAAGTTGATCCTAAGATGATCTCTCTAATCTTTGAGGCAGCACTTGAATGTGATTTGCAAGAACATAGGCTAGTGTGCTTTTTTCCTTAGTATGCTAGGATCATGCGGGTCCCTTTTATAGGTGGTAGGGGTCTAGAACTTTCTAATCCAAGTAGAGTTAAAATCTTTAATATCTTTTTTTTCTGTTAATTAAATATTGGCATTATCTTAACTCTAATATATTAAAAGGTAAGACTTTGTGAAAAACGTGTTTCTCTTTGTTAATTACTAAAATCCAACTTTGTGGTTAAAATAATTATCTTTTGTTTGTGAATTTCCTTTATCATCTTTCATATCTTTTGTATGAGATATCTAAGAGAGAATGTATTATCGTTTGCTTTTATTTATTTATAAAAAATATTACATTAACTAAATTACCATTACATTTTATTTGTAATCACAAAGAAAGAGAGAAAACGTGAGAGAGTTGTACTATTTCTTACATAATTACCATAGTGTCTTATTTCCATGTATCTATGGCTGAGACACATTATTTCATTTTATAAAAAAACAAATCACTAAGTGAAGGAAAGAGAAAAAGAACTTTATGTTACATCTACATGCACTAGTTGTAAAGCAAGAGTATACAATGTGATTTCAATGTGTTAATTAAAAATTGTTGACTGTAATTACTCATTCCTATATAATTCATTATTATTTAAAATAATGTTATAATTATGTAACAATAAACCATTTTTAAGTGTCCATATCAATTACATAAATTATATATCTTCTCGTCCATAATGACATTTTCGTTTTCATATAAAGCTTCCTAGTCGTGTTGGAAAGGTGACGAGTGAAAACACACATTTTTGTAGTCTCAAATTAATATATTTATCCATTGCATTCAATTATTCAAACTTTGTAATGTTAAAAGAAAGAAAATAATAAAACTCTCCTTCTAGATTCCCTTCTACTATTTTAAACATATGGTCTCATCTTGACTAATTTTGATCAACAATTAATTAATGTTTACATTGCATGTGTTAAATGGATTGACATTGTGATTTATATATATTTGAGAGGTCAAACGAATTTGAAACAAAAAAAATGTAAACCACACATTAATTACATAATCTAGATCCTTCCTAGTCAATAAAATTCAAATTTTGAGAATCTTTTATTCACAATGTCCATATTTGTATATAATTCATTTTCATGCATTAAAAGGTGAGATAATGTTAAAAGATTCTCCTTAATTATTTCTTTGACTCTAAAAAATGAGATGATCAATATTTAATCACATTTAAGTCTATTATGCCTTTTATGGAAAATTTTATTGAAGAAAGAGACTCGAGAGAAGATAATGTTACATGCATTCAAAATTAAGCCATTAATTGCATTGCATTAAATGAAATGATATTCAAATCTTGGTCCATCTATATTCAAATCTCTCTCAAATTAATTGGGAGGTCAAACATGGTTTAAACAACTTCAAATTTGAACCGTAGGCAAAATAGAGGGTCTAGATTATTCTTGTAAAGTTAGATTTCGTTTTTGGGCATATCTTGGTCCATAACTTCTATAGTGGCCATTAAAGGTAATATATTTTGAAAAGGTCTTTTATTATTGAATTCATGAGTCATAAATCTGAGACTACTATTAACTAGTCACATTTGTCACCTTATAACTTTTCTCTATGATTTATGGACATTTTTTAGGGGAGAGAAAATGAAAGGAATTAATATGAGTTGATGGATATATTTAATTCATATTTGAAAAATGAAATATGACTTTGGCTATTATCTTAAGTTTTTCTCATCCTATATTGTATAAAGACAATCATTATAGGCATTTTGCTTTAAATCCCTCAATCATTATTGTTTAGAAAAAAAAACTTCATATTAAGTTAAAATTAATTATGAAAACTGGGATGTGACAGGTATCCTATCAGTTATGTGTGTCATGGCAGTCATAAACTGCCCAAACATGGTCTGGACGGCTGCGTTCCCCATGTCAGTTGGATTGAACTGGGGTGGTTCAGGCACAGAGTTGCTCTATCTCTAGGTTTCTTGCACCTTCTCTGGGTGCAGCAACACTACTCTCTGCAACATATTCCTCGTGTGGTCCAGACATCCTTAGTCTTATCTTCTTCTCCTAAGGAGCAGAAGACACTATCAGACATACTAGAAAGTACTAGAACAGACTCAACATCCTAAGTCCTATGTCTCTGTAGACTCAGCGAACCTAGAGCTCTGATACCACTAAATTGAGACGATCGAATCGCGAAAACAAGATTAATAAATGCGGAAGTGATTAGTAGGGGAATTATAAAAAATCACTAAAAATTAAAACTTTTTGTAAAGAGATCTTCAAATGATAAAAAAACTCTTTCATAAAGAAACATGATAAGTTATTTACAAACTGATCCATCATTACATCTCTGTAATAAACACATCTCGAGAATTACAACATCAACCACCTTGTTAACTGTACAAGGTAAGATACAAAATCTCGAGGCATTATGCCAAAATCTCAGATATACTGACTCCTAGGACCTGAGAGTACAGAGATGACACATAGGACATACTATCTACACAACTTGACAGACAGTGTCTCCACCTGAGGATGACTGCTGTCCCTGAGATTGCTATTGCTGCTGCTCACCCACTGATGGGTTCCTTCATCCACGGCATCTACCTAAAAAGTCAAATCCCACGGGGGTGAGACAATTGAATAATTGTCCCAATGAGAGTTATAACTCTCCGCCAGAAGCTTTGTTATTGCAATATGGAATAGCATAAAGTAGTAGAATTATAAATATTCAACAGCAGGTTTGACATTGTGTAAACTAAGTGAAGCAGCACTCTTATAAGTAATCATTTCAATTATAACTTTATTGAATGACAAGACATATAACAATAAGGAATATGAAGAATGTGTATACTAGTTACTTAACTAGAACACTATAAACAATGTATCATCAATCATTGTTTCTCATAGTTCAACCTAAGAAAATATGCTATGCGGCTGATTACATTTTACAAACATATTTATGCCCTGAGGAGATGAGTTACACCTCTCATACTCCAACCGACCATCATTAGATCGCGATCGGTACCATACATTGGTCATCAGGAGAGCCGGATTCCTATGACCTCATCTCTCCTCAGTCAGTAAGAGGAACATCATGCAGGACATCTTGTGTCTCTGCTATAATAGCTTTCCAGGGTATTCTGGCAACTTCGCTATTTAGAGTTACAGTGGCGTTCTGTACTCTCTTCGCCATCGAGGGATTTCTTGCTTATCTCTCATCGATGCGGCATTAACAACATCATCGGGAGATTAGTGATACATCATCCCGGCATAAACATATAATGAAGGATTGAGATATTAGTGGTACATCTCATATCAAATCCAACATTAGGACGTAAGGATATTCACATCCATAACCCCCACATACTCAAAAGTATGCTCTCCAGGAGTTCCCTTAGGAAAACTTGTTTCACCATCATTTAATTTCTGACAATGATGGATCTATGGTCAGGGCTCTACATGATACCATTATACTTGATTATTTAAGTACATTATAGCATTCTTTAGCATCAAGCATGTTTTCAAACATAAATCAATAAAACAAATGTTATAAAGAAAGAGTACTATTTGTATTAAGTTCACATCACATACTTTAAACATTGGGGTATCAATCCCTAACTGTCTCATCATTGTAATTCAGGAGTGTGGGTATTCAAACCCTTGAATCATCATTACACTTGTTACCAAGTAACATCTTATCATCCAGTCATTTTATCATTATGACCTTTGATTATAACAATGCATATATTTCTCATGGCTCATTCAGCCTATCAAGCTCATATGTTACCACTCACCAGGTAACATAGCATATCATTATACTTGAAGCATGTAAAGTGTTTTCAATGCATATAACATCATAACCCTTACCTGGATATGATCACCTCTTTATGAAAACCTGCATGGTTAACATTTACTAATAACATGCACACTGTAACTATATCAGCACAATACAAGTTCTTTTCAAATTATATATATAGGATACCACGGTCGTGCTATCTTGCACGGTTGTGCAAGAGTAAGCCACCATGGCCATGCTTCATTACACGGTCGTGCAAAAAAGGATTCACCACGACCGTGTCATATTACCACGACTGGTTTCTAGGGTTAGGATTCTCATTCAATCCAATTAGAGTTATTCAACCCCTTAGTTTGATTAGGAATAGTGATTCCTTATCTCATACTTTAATCATGGAGTTTCATGCTTAAAAGCATAACTCATAATTAGGGTTTACTTGTTCATATCATCACATCACCCTAGATTAGGGTTTACTATTCACATTACATCACATTACCCTAGATTAGGGTTTACTATTCACATTACATCACATTACCCTAGATTAGGGTTTACTTTTCACATTACATCACATTACCCTAGATTAGGGTTTACTTTTCACATTACATTGAATTGAGGTCATTCCATTATCATATATGAAGTTTACTTTCATAATGCCCTCAATAAAGTTAAGATTCATTAATCATCATGATTAGGGTTTCCATGATCTCATTATGAAGGATCATACCCTAATTATGTATATTCATACATGTTGGAAGTATATTACTTGATTCTCATACATATAGGCAGTCTTCTCTCTCCTCTTACTAATAGATGATGCTTACATCAGTCTTGGTCAGACTAAGTCAAATCAACTTTGATAACATAAGTCATGTCATCACCATTATGGTCATTAGGGTTTACTTGATCAAGGGGTACTAGTCTCACTAACCCACTAAGGGTACTTCTGTAATATTCACCATTGATCAAACATGCATCAATCAACTAATTACTTGTTCCCTTAATAACTTTAGGTACCTTTAGGGTTTAGGACAATCAACTACTAAACCATCTTGACCTCTAAGGCATCAAACGTTTTTGACCGTGATAGACCCCAAACGGTTTTGCACTTTCAACCTCCAAATGATTTTGAAACTGCATGGAGTTGTTGACCGTTTGGTACCGTTGACTTTCAAGTCCGCATGGACAAGTACACACTCAAGACCGTTTGCCCTAGGTGAGGTGAAGACCATTTGGTCTCGTTGACCGTTTGGCCAACTTTGACTTTTGAAACCGCATGGACAAATCAATCTTGAAACCGCATGGCCACCAAAAGGTTTGAAACCGCATGACCACCAAACGGTTTTGGGATCGTTTGGTCCCAAACGTTGAGACCGTTTGGACCCAAACGGTCTTGAGACCGTTTGGACCCAAAACCCTCAAAACCACATGGACCAAAAAGTGTGTCAACTCTTCCAATTGAGTTAGGGTTTTCAATGTTGAACCCCTCAATCAACCATGCACTTGTTAACCACTGATCAATTGGTTTAATTAGGCCAACCCTCTACTGATTTGACACTCAATTGACCCTCAATTGATTACCAATTAGGGCTTGGATCAAGTGAATTAGGGTTTGGAATTGATCACCCTTCAACATGTATCAACATGAGTCTAACTGATGTTGAGACTATTGAACCATCATTCAATTGGGTCATGACCTGACCCCAAACGGTCTTGGGATCATTTGGACATCCTCCAAACGGTCTTGAGACCGTTTGCTCAAGTCAACATCAAAAACTAACTCAACCTATTAAGGTTTGGACCATAGATTTGATCATTAGGTCACTAATTGATTATATTTCAACTTATTGCCTTTCAATCTTCAACCACTTAACCATAGTCAACCCTAGACCTCCAAATGGTCTTGGGTGACCCCCAAACGGTTTTGAAACCATTTGGACATCCTCCAAACGGTCTTGAGACCGTTTTCCCATGATGTCATGAACAATCAAGTTATTCACTTAAGGGTTGAACCCTAGGTTTGGTCACCAAATCAGCACTTAATTACTCAACAACTTGATATGATTGGACCATCAATTGGTCAACCCTTCTTAACCCTAGACCTCCAAATGGTCTTGGGTTGTCACCAAACGGTCTTGATACCATTTGGGTGATCCCCAAATGGTTTTGAAATCGTTTGGGCCACTCAACCCAAACTTCAACATGATTGCATTATTGAAATCAGCAATAGACTCGATTAGGGTTTAGGTGAGTAATGGGCCTTCAATTGGTGATTTACTTGGAATTAGTTGATGATTCTTTGTGGGTGATTAGTCTATAATGTCTACAGAAGATCTCCAAATGGTCAATGCTTGGTCAACTCATCCAAATGGTCTTTGAGACCGTTTGCTCCAAACAATCTTGTGAAACTGTTTGCCCTCCAAACGGTTTCGAAACCATTTGCTTCCAAACGGTTTTGCAAACCGTTTGGGAAAGAGGTGGAGGACCATTTGCTAAAGTAGGATCAGGATGAACTTTGGAATTAATGCCACCTTCTTCTACCTCAAGAACATGGACTGTTCTTCACAGTTTTGGTTGCAAGAACACATAGAAGTGTGAAAGAAAGGAGAACAAGCAACGTTTTCAAGGAAAGAAGATGCATAACAAAACTTTAAGGTTTAGAGTTATAAAATCCGCCTCTAGGACTGATCCAGAGCTCCAAGCTTTCATAGCTTTAATGGTGTCTTGAGCTCCATAGGTCATCCAAGGTCCGTTCCTCAAGAATTGGATGGAGAAGATGGCTAGAAAGAAGATTTGTGTAAGAAAGACTAACAAACCAACCTTGTAGCAAGACTTCCTCCATGAATTCGAGCTAGATGGCCATTAAAACTTACCCAATTCAGCTTGGTCGTTATCCTCTGCTCCTAAGCTTCTTCTTAGTTTGCCAAAGCAAAGAGATAAGTGATGGGATGAAGGGAAACGATCCCTTGCTTGTGGAAAGAGATGTGCTTATATATTTTGGGTATATTTTCAAGGCAAGGAAGGTTATTTCCTTTATTTCTCAAATAGGTCCTTCTCCCCTCCTTTGCCACGTTTTCTCCCTTCTTATAACATGCAAAACCCCTCTCTCATCCAAGGTTATATAAAAAAGGAACCAAACACCTTACTAAGTTATACATGTATAAAAGGCCATTTTGCTTAAAACTTGGTCATCTAGATATAAAGATTATCTTTCTTATTTGATTACTCAAATGAGGTGCCCTCCTCATTTTCTTTACTCTACTTTATGCCAAGAGTCATGAGAGATACTCTAGATGGTATATTTTAAATGTTGCACCCTATGTTTTGGGTAAATTGCACTTTACACCAAAACTAGGTTTTAAAGCACAAGGATTGCTCTACAAGCTATATCTTGGTGCCCAAGCTTGGAGAATCCATATCACTACATCATATTCATTCTTATGATGTCTTAACATCAGAGGAACATCTTAATATGTGCAATTTGCAAGTTAACCCCTCTACTTGGGTAATTTGCACATAGGTCCACTTTTAACAAAACAATATTACAACATTGTTCAAAAAGAACAGAAATGGAAATATAAGTTCCTCAGAAGCTCTAATTACATATCAAAAGATAACCACAAGCATCTAATCACATGTCTTAAGCAAAACACCTAGGGTTAGTTCATAACCCAGGTCAGGGATGTTACAGTTTTCTTGGATTCACATTTCAGTCTACATAACCAGAACCTTAAACCACATAAAAGATGAACTGGGAGATGACTTGAAAGGCGTATTTGGGGAAGAACATTAAAAATAGGAGAAAATGATGGTTTCATTATAGATTCAAATTGGTAAGTAGTTTTTTATCATTGATATTTCCTTCTCTTTGTATTCATTTTCTCAAAACTCCTTGATTCATTAGTTGAAGGTTTTCCTTGGCCTACTTCCTCCATGTCCCACCTCAAACATGTGTTAGTTAGGGTTGTTGACCCATCATCAGGTTGACCGAAACTATTAATTGAAATTTTGATCTTGAATCCAAGTTTAGTGGAGTTGAATCAGACCTATCCAACTTTGAAGAATGATATTAGTATGCTAGAAAACATACAAGTGACTGGAAAGTCACCTCTAAATCTTGATTTTATAGAGATTAAGTTCAAAACTTATAAAATATGTATACTATTGTTATATGTGGTGATTGCTCAATTAGATTAATTGAATCAAGATTTGATATTTCTGTTAACTTATTGTTTGTTTGTGCATAAATGTGATTTATTATAGATGCTTTTAGTCCTAGAATTATTTTTATGAGAGTGTGGTAAATCTTGATAGTAGAATTTGAGGTATTGGAAACCTAGGTTTGCCCAAACTTCTACAATATTGAATCACATTATGAATATGTGATCTGGTTGTTGATGATTGTTTCTAGTTAGATACTTATGTAGTTCAAATAATAGTTCATTCTAGTATTTACTAGTATGTTCTATTTGGAAATCGTGATAACATGTAAGGCAGTAGAAATAAAAAAAATTAATGCCTGATTCTCTAACTAGCCGATCTTGTCAACAACAATGTATCTATGAAAGAAGGTTGCAAGAGATATACCTGATCCTGGAGCAATTCCAATAACAAATCTTACAATAGTGTGCTTCTTCTTCAAGAAGCACATAGACAACGTCAGCATCGACCTCCTGGTTTATCACCACAGACGATGGTTGATGGTGTCCTCCTAGCGAGTGAAACCATATCGCCTCTAGATTAGTTCACACGAACCACCAAGAACCCCATGTTCTGCTACTAAAGCTAACAAGAAGGAGTTGTCCCTTCAAACATCAACCTACTAGAGTTGACTTGCTCTCCCACAATTGTCTCTCCCGTGCTATCCCTCACTTTGATGGGTAGGACTTGCTCAGGGCTCTTCGGTTAACACAACCATAGAGGACAACAATTGTCAGATCTTATTGGTGTGTCTGAGAAGCCCCTAGTACCCCTCCATTTAGAGTAGAGTCTAGAGTCAAGGTATCCAGTTGGTCAGGGGTCAAAGAGACGGAATTCATGAATTTTCTAGAAACTACGAATGATGAACCGGTCGGTTAACTATCCAACCACTTGGTTCATGGGTGAATAGGTCAGTTCAACCCTTGAACCGTACAGTTCAATATGTTTCCTATTTGGAAACATATTGGCTTTTAATATTCAATTAATGCACAATCATTACATCAACATCAATCCTTGATCCCATCAAATTGATCATTGAACATGGCATTCCAGATGATGAACTAGTTGTTTCACTTCATGAAATGGTCATTTCACTATTTAAACAATCATTTGATACATGAAATAGTCATTTCATATGTAAAATGTTCATTTCATATGTACAATTCAGGCAAATATTCAGTTGATGTTGTTTCCAATTAACATGACACTCCAACTGATCAGTTCAACACTTGAACTGGTCACTTACGAGTCCAGTCAAATCAATTTTGAATCTCAGTTGTTTAATTGAATACCTAAACACTTTTAGTAATCAAGTTAAACACCATTCATGAATGAACTCCTATTCCAAGTGCACCCTATGTGTGTGACCCAATAGGTCTCAATTTATGTTGGTAGTGAATGTTCATAACTAACTTATGACATCACAAGCAATGAGCAGTATCTAGAAACACATTATTTCTACCTAAGTAATTTAGAAAGTTGGATAACAATTTCAACCTACAATCTATAATCAATGTTACAATGATCATATATCCTTTGTCTTTGATATCTGGATTGAACTCGAGGCATGGAATCATCATCCTCTCAATGTTCAATTTATGTTCCTTGAACTACTGCAAACTGTCCAAGATGCATGTGAGCTCTCATATCACATGTTGAGTCACATGAGTATGGCCATACATTTCTCAATCCCGCTTATCAAGTGGCTTGGATATTAATCTCCTGTAGGATGGACAAATCTCATCTACATCACTCACACTCAATCTATAACATATCGGATCTTGGACCCTACCCTAGAACGTTGACCTTTTGGGTTTGACCAAATAAGGTTGAGGTTAGAGTGATACTAATAAGTTAAAACTTGAATATATCACCCTAATATAATCTAACATGTCACGTAACTCATTTGAATGGTACTAAGAAGATAAAGGACTTAATTGGTTAGGTAATATAGTAAATGGGCCATTAGTGGGCCATATGGCATATCTCATAAAAAGAAGTCACAAAAGTGGAAACAAACTCCAACTTTGTAATCGACATATCAAAATAATCCTACATGTCAATTTTCATCTAATTTGGACAACCTTGAAATAATTGGGTAAGTTTAGGAGAGAGAAAATGCATAAAAGACATAAGTAGTAAATAAACATGATATATGATACCAAAAGACAGAAATAAAGGAAAATCGTATTCAACACATCAAAGTTTACTTGTGGATGAAGTTTCACCTAGTTTGGATAATCCTAATGTCATTAATGCATGAGGAAAGAGAAACTAAGATTTTGATAATTAATACATCTAAATTCTTCAAAAGGAAAATCTCATTGGAGAATCGGAATCTACATGCCTAACGTAACCTATGTGTAAAATTTCACTTAATTTTGATAAATATTGAACCTTAATTGAAGAGAGAGAAAAGAAGGCATTAATTGGGAAAACTTTGGTCTAATCGGATTTGATTTAGATATAAATGTCCGCAAATGAATTAATTTCTTTCCTAATGTTCTGCTGTCACGCAACTTAAATAATTCCGGGTTTAACACGGATCATTGGATTGCATCTGACGGCTGCGGGGTCGTCTTCCTCCTTTGACTCCATTTCGGTTTTATCCCACCATAGTATCTTGCATTTTCTTTCTCTCGTATGTCCTTCGATTTGAATCCGTTTTCACTGATTTCTTCTCCCTTGCTTTCCTGGTTGGATTCCGATTTCAACGAGCTATAAAAGAGCCACTCTTATGCTCTAACCAGAAAATGCCCAAAGTCGCCTTCTCCGCCCATCTATCCTTCATAGCAACGAAGCCCTTTTACCATCTTCTGCTTACTCCCAAGCATGCAAAACTGCCGCCTTATCCCCAATAGTCATCCTCTTCCTTCAATTAAACTACCGTTTGCTTGTATTGTTCTCGCAAACTCGTTTTACTTCTCTGCTTATCCACCACCACCATAGCTTCTTCTCTTAGCCGTTATGCAATCAACCCTTCCGTGTGCATCTTAACGCTATGGTCTTTCTCCCTCTTTCATATTGTGCGTGGTTTCGCCTGTATTGATCAACCCTGATCTATGGGCACTCGGTTGTTGGAGCTTCTTCGACAACGCGCACCTGGCATCTTTGCAACTTGGGGATGCTTCGCCTAAATTCGGTTCGGGACTTTGAAGTTTCTCGGCACCTCTTCCTCTCTCTGTTACAGGTATTAAACCGAATCGCTCGGCACCTCTTCCTCTCTCGGGACTTTGAAGTTTCCCTGTAATTTTGAGGGCACCTTTGGTCTTTCGTTGTCGTTTTCATGTTTCCGGTCGCTCTGTCTTCGCGGTACCTCTACGAGATCGTCTTTGGCGATTTTAGTCTGACATCCCCTCGGTTGCTCCTTCGGGATTTCGAGAATGCCCTTGTTTTCTTTTTGTTTTAGTTTCGCGATACAGAGGTAATATGGTCTTTCATACCTGACTTTCTCCTCTGACCTGCGCACCTAACTTAAGTTTGACTCGGCTCAGTTGGCTAATTCCCACTGGTCCAACTCAACTTGCCTTGACGCCGATAAGGATTTCTCTACCTACGTAGATTTTCCTAAATTTCTGATTGGATGGATTTTGTAAAATTCATTATAATTCATTTATAAGTCAAAAAATAAAATAAAATATGATCTGGAATTACAAAATTATAATCTAGACAATGGTGCTAAGTTTGTGACCTAAATCAAATGATAAAATATGTGATTGTTCATGGACTTTCCTAATTATATAATATCTTGCAAAATTCATAACTAATAATTTGTAAGTCATAAAAATATAATAAAATATGTTTTAGACTCAGAATAATGTGAACTAAAATTTGGCATAGTTTTCATAACTTAATTCTCATAAAATGAAAAAGGTAATTTTTAAGGTTTGAATAATGAATATGATGTTGAATCACTCTGGCCAAGGCTACTCTGCAAGCCATTCCATCACACACAATGCAATCAGTCAAACTATATCCATCTCTGTGCGATGATATCAACAAGCATATCAAGAACTTCATCTGGTCAGGTGGGAGGGAACAAAAGAAATTGTCCCTGATCTCCTAGAAGAAGGTAACTGAACCTAAGTGTAATGGAGGTTTAGGCATAAAGAACGCTCGTGATCAAAACAAGGCTTTAATGATCAAGAATGTGTGGAGCTTCTTGAATAACCATCAGGCTCCTTGGGTCAGAATAATGAGGGAGAAATATATGTGGGGAACATGGGCAATCAACAAGCCATGTTCGTCCGCCTGGAGCTTCATAAAATGCAACTTGTCAGAAGTATCATCTGTATGCTATAAAATGATCAACGATGGAGAAGGCACAAATTCTTGGTTGGATAAATGGATCAATGGTAAATCAGTAATGGACATCGCTCCCAACTGGTCTATCCCACAGGAACTCAAAGATATGGAGGTCAAATCTATGCGTATGGACAGTGATGAATGGAATACCTCGTTCATCAATGCATTCATGCCACCTGAGGTCCAACATATCATCCACTACATTCCACTTCCCACAATCCACCCTAAATCGAAAAGTTGGGTTTGGTCGCACGACACCCATGGGAATATCACGGCTAAGGCTGCCTATAACTGGATCAAAGAGGCAGATAACCCCGAAGACACCAATGATGGAATCTAGAAGTTTATCTGGAAAATGAAAGCGCCGGAGAAACTTAAAACCTTTGCCTGGATCCTTCAACACAAGGATTTGCTTACCAATACAGAGAAAAGTAGAAGACATATGGACGTGGATACTGTCTGCCCCGTCTGTAACAATTGTGAAGACACCATACTACACTGCTTGTGTGACTGTCCTCACATCCAAAGATACATGGAAGGCCCTTCAAGCTCCAGCTGCATCGTTCCAACTCTCTGAAACGAAATGGATCAGATGGATTATTTCCCCTCAACAGGTGGACCATAAAACTACAATCTTTCACCTAGTGGCAAGTTGGCACCTCTGGAGGTCGAGGAACTCTTTCATTCACGAGCGCAAAACTCCAAATGCACAAGTCTAGAGCACTTTCATTCAAGAACGAACGAGGACCATCATCCATGCCATGGAGGCCAGCAATGAGGTCGCATCGGCACCAGCTATAAGCTTCAGTAGACCCCATGAGGTCGACCATATCATCATCGTTGATGCAACTTTTCATGCCCAAACTTTGGAAGCCGGCATAGGCATTCATGCCGTCAACAACCAAGGCAAATTTCGTAAACTTAAGGTATTCATGTACATGCCACATCACCACTACAAGCTAAGCTAATGGCAGTGGTTACTACGTCCAATCCATCCAATCAAAAATTTAGGAAAATCCACGTAGGCAGACAAATCCTTATTGGCGTCAAGGCAAGCTGAGTTGGACCAATGGGAATTAGCCAACTGAGTCGAGTCAAACTTAAGTCAGGTGCACATGTCAGAGGAGAAAGCCATGTATGAAAAGATCTTATTGGCATTCTCGAAATCATACGTCCCTGAAGCTTGTTTGCTCTAAAACTCACGACTAAGATCAAGAGAAACCGAGGGGATGTCCCAGCTGCTTGACCCCCCCAAGAGAGGAGGAGCTACCTTAGACCAAAATTTCCAAAGATGATCTCGTAGAGGTACCGCAAAGATAGAGAGACTAGAAATGTGAAAATGAGAATGAAAGATCAAAGGTGCCCTCAAAATTACAAGGAAAGGAGATGAACTTCGATTCAATTTAATACATGTAACATATGGAGGAAGAGGTGCCAAGAAACTTTGAAGTCCCAAATAGAATTCAGGGGTAGCATCCCTGTATTGCAAAGATGCCAGGTATGCACTATTGAAGAAGCTTCAACAACTGAGCGCCCATAGATCAGGGTTGATCAATACAGCCAAAACCACACACAAATGATGAAAGAGGGAGAAAGACCATAGCCTGAAGATGCATACTGTAGGGTTGATTGCATAACAACTAAGAGAAGAAGCTATGCTGGTGGTGGATAAGAAAAAAAGTAAAACGAGTTTGCGAGAACAATACAAGAAAATGAGAGTTTATTTGAAGGATGAGGATGCCTATTGGGGATTAGGCGGCATTTTTGAATGCTTGGGAGTAAGCAGAAGATGGTAAAAGGGCTTCTGTGCTACAAAGGGTAGATGGGCGGAGAAGGCAACTTTGGGCATTTTCTGGTTAGAGCATAAGTGTCTGTTTTATAGCTCGTTGAAATCAGAATCCAACTAGGAAATCAAGGGAGAAGAAATTGGTGAAAATGGATTCAAATCGAAGGAGATACGAGAGAAATAAAGTCCAAGATACTGTGGCGGATAAAATTGAAATGGAATCGGAGGAGGAAGACAACCCCACATCTGTCAGATGCAATCCAACGATCCGTGTTAAACCCATAATTATTTAAGTCACATGACAACAGAACATTAGGAAAGAAATTAATTCGTTTGTGTGGCATTTATATCTAAATCAAATCTGATTAGACCAAAGTTTTCCCAATTAATGCCTTCTTTTCTCTCTCTTCAATTAAGGGTTCAATCTTCATCCAAATTGAGTGAAATTTTACACATATGTTAAATTAGGCATGTAGATTCCAATTCTACAATTAGATTTTCCTTTTGAAGACTTTAGATGCATTAATTATCAAAATCTTAGTTTCTCTTTCCTCATGCATTAATGACATTAGGATTATCCAAATTAGGTAAAACTTCATTCACAAATTAACGTTGATGTGTTGAATATGAATTTGCCTTTATTTCCATATGTTGGTGTCATAGTATGTTTATTTACTACTTATGTCTTTTATGCATTTTCTCTCTCCTAAAATTGCCCTATTATTTCAAGGTTATCCAAATTAGATGAAAATTGACATGTAGGCTTATTTTGATATGTATATTATGAATTTGGAGTTTGTTTCCACTTTTGTGACTTCTTTTTAATGAGATATGTCATATGGCCCACTAATGGCCCATTAACTATATTACTTAACTAATTAAGTCCTTTATCTTCTTAGTACCATCCAAATGAGTTATGTGACATGTTAGATTACATTAGGGTGATATATTCAAGCTTTAGCTTATTAGAATCACTCTAACCTCAACCTTGTTTGGTCAAATCCAAAAGGTCAAAGTTCTAGGATAGGGTCCAAGATCTGGTGTGTTACAACACTCAACCCCTTAAAAGGACTTCATCCTCAAAATCTATTGATCCAAACATCAACAACCAGCTACTCTCCTCCCCTTAAAAGGTTCAACCTAACAAGTCAAACTAATCAACATCAAGGTATTAGGGCTACCCACATATCTTTTAGTTGTAAAGGTTTTAGAGATTTATGTTGATCATGTATCCAACCAGTAATCACCATCTCGGGTTGAGTTTTAGGTCCTTGTGTAAATAACCTATCAACCCTACAAAACATCCATGAGTCGTAGGATAGGTCAACTACACCTTCATCATAGCTTCCTAGTCATTACTCCATCATCATAACTAGGGTTAGATTCTATTCCAACTAATTCTAGGGTTTCTCTTCATTGTGACTTAGTTCAAGAAAACCTCAACAAATCAGAGAAAATTTTGTATATATAGTAGTATAATGTAAGTAAATTTTGTTAATAAGAAAAATTGGAGATAAAATAATGATGGTACCAAAATCAATGCGGTAAACCAAGTCACAATTTATCCATAACAAGACATTTTTATTCTACTACTTCCTCATAACCTATTTACATCCTCAAGCAAACCTTATTGCATTCAAAGATCAAATCTAGGGTTAACATCTCACCGAGAGATAACTTATCAAAGTCAAGGGTTCTATAGGGAGACAAAATTTAAATAGTCAGTTTCTGACTACCATGGGCTCTGATACCATGCTGTAAAAAGTGGGATCCCATAGGGGAACTACACTCTACTAAAAAATTGAATAATAAAACCTCCCGTCCAAACACACCCTTAAGGTATCTTGGAGTGGGTGTAAAATTTTCAAATCTTATTAATGGTATACAAAACAACCAAAGTGTAGCAGTAGAGTAAATATATTGACTATATTCAATTTCTCATAAAGGTACAAAAGAACATCTTAAACTCACATGGATCCACATAGAGGGAAATCTAAAACACCTCAAGATTATCTCCAAGATTTAACTTCTCAATCTAAATCCATATATTTATGCCATGTCCACCATATCCTTCACCTAGGGTTGGAAGCATACCCCAGCAACAAGAGAAAATAGATAACATCAGCAGAGGCTGGTATGTGCATACTAAAAAGTCAATTGAGCAATATATGAAACAAGGACATCAAATATAAAAGCTTCCAATAGAAAAGTAAAGTACCACCCAAGTGGGTATCAAGAGAAAAGAATTACAACAAGAATGATACTTTCCATAAAATAACATAAAAAGATTGTGCCATATATACATCCACCACCATGGTTGGAAAAGAAGCACATATCATCATCAACCTGCATGCATGTGAGATACACATAGCCCTAGAACAATATAAAGACAAAGGCGGCCAAGTCTCACAAATTGGAAACCTGATAGAGACTGGCATACTGCCAAACTCCCAAATATATAAAATATGGGCCTAGAATCATACATCTTGCTTGGGTATGGGGTAATCTCTCCATCCCAAAAGAGTAGGAAATTACACATCTGCTCGATAGGAAATTACACATCTACCATAAAAAACCAATGCAATTACACTACTCTAGTGCTACTGAATCACATAGCATGTAAAATGTAGAGGCAAGTAGAAAAGTATGGTCAGAATTATTATAACAGACTGAATCTCAGGGTTCTTTTGCAATCTACACACTTTCAAGATTTTTTATTTCTTTTATATCCTTTTGGACTTTTCCCTAAAATTTCCTATATTTTGTATCCTTCTTGGCCTCAATGTTGAATTTGAGCTATATTTGATGATCTGATCTATATTTACCCACATTCATGTCAATGAATGGGTTTTTGTACAAATGTCTCAACTAATGTGTTAGTAAGAGTCTATTGATGCAAAATGGCCATTAATGAGAGATAATTTGTAGATAATGTTGATAAGCCTTAAACGTGGGTCCAAAAATGGAGACATGTCTAGGTCATCAGACTTTAGTAATTTATAATACCTGGATGTTTAAGACTCCTACAACTAGCACTTGGTCGAAGTAGTCTGGGGTCGAACACAGGGACTAGGAGAACAGTGCTTCAGAACCCAACTTTTACTTGTCTAAACACGTCAAAAAGTCAAAGGATAAGGTTTGTTGTAGAAAAAAGAATCACAAAGAATTAAACCAAAACCTATCTCCAAGGGAGTTACTAGAAAGATTAGTGTAAGGACCCTAACCTGTGTTTAGGGTTTACCCTGTTTGTTTTGCTTAATCTTGGTGCTTTGGTGCATGCTAATCACCTTTAAGTGGTGATTAGGTTTTTGTTGTGCTTTGTTGAGAGTCGAGGGGCTACTTGCAAATAACCCAAGTTTAGGGTTTTGTGTGCAAGTTTGCCATTTTGTGAGATGTTTTCCTCTCTTCGCTTCCTTTAGGGTTGAGAGGAAGGCTTGGGCTTGTTGTTTGAGTTTCTTGGGCCTTGGTTGAGCTTGTTTGGGGCTTGAGGTGCCTTGTTTGGGCTTGGTTGAGCCTTGTGTCGCCCAAGGTGAAGAGTGTGTCGACCTAAGGTGGTTGTGTCGGCCAACAAGGATGTGTGTCGCCCTAGTGCAAGCTTGGTGTGTCACCCTTGGAGCTTGGTCTTGTTTGGTGGACACTTGGTGCATGTTTTGGACAAGTGTCTTATGGCTTGCTAGAGTGGTAGTTTGAGCTTGTGGACAAGTGTCCTTTGGGTGGACGACACCTTGCCATGATCCACCTTGTTTTCTCCTCCCTTTCCTTCTATATAGGCGGTTCCTTCCTTAGCTTAGGGTCTCGTTGGTTCCTCTCCCTCTTGTGCACGATACACCTCCTCTTCCTTGCTTGTGGTGGCCGACACACCCTTGGAGAAGCTAGTGGAGGCCGATATCCCTTGGAGCTCTCCATCTTCCTTGCTTGGTGGAGCGGGGAGCTTGGAGTTCTTCTTCTTCCTTGGAGCTTAAGGTGGGTTGCATAGCTTCTAACCCTAACTATCCTACCCTCTTTTCACATATGTTGCTTTGTTCATGATCTTGCTTACATACACGTTAGTAGTTTGGTTCTTGTTTAGCTTGCACGTTGGCCGATCCATGTGATTTAGGGTTTAGGGAGCAACACTCCTTTATCCCCTTAGTCTAGAAGAGTGAGTTTGGATCCTAGTGCCATGAGCAACACCCCTCCTTCCTAGTTGATTGAGGTGAGCTTGTGACTTAGTGGCTCGAACAAGAATCTCTTCTCACCATGGGCTAGAAGGGTGAGCTCGGTTAGTGGTGACCCTTTCCTAGGGTTTGTCCTTGTGATCGTTTGGTGATAGAAGAAGTACAAGACCCCTCTTTCTTAGTTGATTGAGGTGAGCCTTCTCTTGACCCATTAGGGTTTCGGGTGCTCTTGTGAGAGGTAGTAGACAACCTTTGTTGGGTAGGTACCTTGATCGAGATGTGCTTGGGGAGGTGCTGCCCGACAACCCCCTTGACATAGTTCCTTTGCACGATTTGCTCACCTTGATAGTGTTGAGAGTTCTATGTGGGGCGCGCGAGCCGAACCATAGTTGCCCGACAGGATGCACGTTTTGGAGGCTGCTCGCCCGGTGGGCTTGCTCACCCGACAGAGAGGCTTGTCTAGATGAGTGTGTAGGACCTTGCACGGATCACCTTGTCGCGCGTTGTGATGATGAGCGGGTGAGCACTGCCCTGCACGCCCGATACCCCTGTGTCGCCCGATACTCTCTTGCACGGCTCATTGCCCGGCACGCTTGACGCCTTGAGCTGCTCGCCCGACATGGTCAGCTCGCCTGACACAGTCTGCACACCCTTGCACACGTTGTGACTGGTTGATAGACCATGCACGCTCGCCTTGTTTCAGTGTTGCACGCTGCACACCTGACTAGGCTGCACTCCATGGCTGGGTGAGGGTGAACCCTTCCCGGTATGACCTTTAGTGAGGGTTTTTGGGTACTTCTTGTAAGGGTTCCGATTGTCATGGCAGTATGCTAATGTGCTTGTCCTTGTTATAAGTGACGATGGTGATGGTTGTGCACATTTGATAAGTTTGTTCATCAAATATTCTTATGGTTGTACACGCAAGTGTGAGTACCTTATTTGCCTTATAATACCAAGAGTAATAATAAGCATGCTTTAGGGTTGCTTGATAATGCGCTTACATATGTAACATTAAGATGAGGCATAGATACAATTATTAATGTCATTTTATGTCGACAACATCCTTAACCCTAATTGTCAATTTGTGTGGATAAAATAAGTCTCCTGGTTATTCATGTGATTATTGAATAATGCTAACCATGCAGGTAATGCATAGCCAATTGAGAGCTATGAGGAATGATTATATGTGAATAATAAAGATGATAGGTGTATGATGTTCCATGATGATGATGTAAGCCTTGAGAGGCAGTAGCACTATGTGATAAGGGATTGAGATACCATGGTATGTGATGATCCTTGAGATGGATCTGGATGATTGGCAAGAGGCCAAGTAATAACATGTGATGTGAGATCCTTGTGATGGATCAGTGTGATGTAAATTGTAGAAAAAGTATAATGTTGAGTTTATGATTGTTTACTTTCTGTTATATCTTGCATGTTATCCAACTTGGTTGAATCTTGCAATCCATCTAAACGATACTAATTAATCACAGTGAAATATATCATGTAGTTCGCCCTGGCCATAGATCCATCATCGTCAGGACTTGGTGATGGTGAAACGGGTTCTCCTGTGGGTTAACCCGGAGCGCATATTTTTGAATATGTGAGGTTTCTCCTAGCCTCAAATAGAGAAGGTGAAACGAGTGCAGCTGCGGTTGCAGACTCGGGTATGTGGTGAGCATGGTGAACATGGCCCATGGCTCCGAATATGTGATTTGTGATGAGCATGAATGCGTTCATGGCTCAGAGCACGGCGAGTAAGCCCGTGGCTCAGTTTTACTAGCGTTGTGACCTGTACCGAGGTGGGCTAGAGGAAGGGTAGCCTGAGGAGATAACCCTGTGGCTTAAGACCACTTGAGCATGAGACTGTTGTCCTACTTTGTGTTCTCGTGTACTGACCACGAGGGGTGAGGTCGTGAATTCCGGCTCTTCCATTGACCTTGTATGGCACCGGCTATGGGCTTCGCAGTCGAAGGTTGGATTTGAACGGTATGCTTCATTTCCTCAGGGCATAATAAAACGTAATCCAGCCGTTTAGTATATACTTCTTAAGACAACACGAAACATTGGTTGAGGCCTTGTTTGTGTAGTTATATTTTGCTGTTGTAGAACTTGAATATCCTGTCTCTTTATTCATGATTTACTGAATTTCACCTGATAAGCCTGATAGTTTTATTTTATAAACTGCTCATGGTGTATCCTCTAACAGTTAACTGCTTTACATAAATAAACACTCTTTTGAGGTTATGTAGTTTGGCGGGGAGTTATGCCTCCCGCTGGGACAATGTTCAATTGTCTCACTCCGTTGGTTTGCACCCTTTTTAGGTGGTCGAGCTAGAGGCGGTGGTGGTCGCAGAGTTACGGCTGAGCAGCAAGAAGGACAGTAGAAGGCAAGTGTTGGATGTGCTGCTGTTTTGGATGTTTTGTAGTAGAGTCTAGAGTCATCCCTGTACTCTTAGGTCCTTGGCAGTGTTTTGACGTTGATTCACGATGAACGATCGATGATGTTTGTATATCCTGTTGTTGGTCGGATGTGGGCCTTTATGTATATGAACAAGTGGTGAACTCATGTGATGGATGAACAACTGTTCCTGAGCTGTGGACACGTATCAGATCTCTTGTATGAATATATATATATATATATATATATATATATATATATATATATATATGACATGTTTCTATGCAGGATGAGGATTGGAAAGTAATAGTTTCACAGTTTATCAGTTTTTCGCATTCGGTTTTAATTAACCTGTGTTTTCGATAATCTGTGGTTATGGTGTTTTCCGCACATTTTCGCGTAACACCTCGTTATCTATATGATAATGGGATGTGTTGCCACAATTAGAGCTTTGGGTATTTTGGGTTTTAGTAGTTTTTAGGGTGGTTTTTGCATATAGGAAATCGAGGAGATAAAATTGTCTTTGGAGCATAGCACGAAGAATGAAAACTTAATCATAACAAGTGGAAACAGCCTACATCTAGTGCCTTCTTCTCTCAAAAAAGATGCCAATGAGTCATGCACTAAGTTCCTTCTCTCAAAGGTACCAGGTGTGGGCTCGCCCGGAAGGATAAACCAGGCACAACTCTATTTCGAGTACTCTCGTACACATGAATCAGACCAAACTCTAAAAGTTTACAACATCCCTCTCTCAAAGGAGTCAAAATAAGAAATACGATTTGATAGCTAGTCAAAAGCATGAATCAGAAAGAAGAAACTAGAACTCAGAGGCCAAAAAGAAATCAACCAATGAAATAAAGCCACACAGAGAAAGATATGAGATAAACTCTACAGATTCCAATAATCATAAAGGGACATAATGGTTTAGTTACAATGCTGTAATTAAATGAAAGTAAATGTTGTAAAGGGAAGATAAGTATCGGTCTCCTTGATTTAGAAGATCGAGATACATAGCAGCAGACACCTAAGATAATGCTAACCCGGTACTGGGTAAGGGCCATATTGGGATACGACCGTGTCAGGCCGTTGACCGTGTCAGGTCATGAACCGAGATGGGTAAGGGTTGTATCAAGATATGACCTCCGCCCCATATGGTTGTGTCGGGCTGATGGTCGTGTCGTGCTGCAGTCATGACAGGCATAGACCATATCGGGTCGGGTATTGTGTCGGGTTAGGATACATATCGGGTTAACATTATCTTAAGGCTCTCAGGTTCTTCGTGTTGGGTATAGGTGGGCAAGCCGTCTCGGGTTGAAGCCTAGATAGGAACCCGACATTTTTGAAGTGGCCTTGAGGATCATATCGTGCTACTTGCTGCTACCAGAATGATCTCTAAGTGAACTCCTCCCATCCCTCTCGGGATGGGGGTGTGCTCACCTAGTTATCGCCGACAGGCTCCTTGGGACTTGACACACTAGCTCCTTTACTCTGGGAGTTAGCTCTAGCAGGGTCCGACCCGTCCCATCGTAGGCTTGTAGATATTATTTATAGGTAGTGAGTTGATGGGAGTTGTAGCTTTTATTGGCCCACATGTCTCTCATTTGTGGCTCCATTCTTGAGGCTTCAGGAGGGGGCCATTATGGCTATCACCTGTCACGCTGTCGGGCCATGAACATGATGGGCAGCGAGTGCATTGCGTACAACTGTGGCGGATTGGAGCCTTGTCAGGCTGCGGCACCAAGGGGTGGCCATGTCGAGTAATGACTTCATCGGGTGGCGATCTGTGACAAGTTAGGCACTGTACGGGTAAAGAGCTGTAGCGGGTAGGGACTGACACACGACGCGCCCGTATCGGGTTGCTGTCAGATCAAGAAGTGACCATGACGAGTAAGAGGGCATGTCGGACTCACGTGCTATTGGGCTAGAACTTGGACTTCGTTGCTGATGGGCCCATTTGTGCTTTTCTTGTGGAAGAATAAGAAAAATCCTACTAAAGATGAGAAATATTGTTAGGGGCGTAGTAGGCATAATTTCTTCACAATAAATATAATAGAATGAAGAGGAAGTTAAGTTTGGAGGCTATTTTGATAGTAAAATATAAGCTCAAGTAGCCATAAAATGGGTGTTATTAACTCCCCCAAACTTAGCAATTTGATTGTCCTCAATCAATTTGTACTTATTTTAAAACTTTTGTTTTTGGTACTTTTAAAAGCCAGGCATAGTCTTCGAGCTAAGGTTAAGTGGATTTTGGAATGTCCTGAGGAAAATTACGTCTGACCATGAACAATGGACTTTCTTTTTCTTGCCTTATTAAACAAAAATTTCTCCCCAGCTTTTATGAGACTTTGGTGCATGATTTTGAAGTTAGCTTTCACACCAAACTGTTTGAATCTTGGGGGTAGAAGGTGGGGTTTTCAGGATGGCTTAAGGTTTTTGGTTTTTTCTTGCTTCCCATTGGTCCATCCAGGTAGGGGTCCGTTAACGGGAAAGTGGTCCCTGCAGTCCAAGCCAGTTGGCTTTAGAGCAGTGATTTTACATCCTACGTATCACTGCCCCAGATCAACCATGCCTAAAGATGGGTACTTTTGGGAAGACAAGTGTGTGTGTTTTTTTTGGGCACAACTCTCATGCTTTTATTCACTCTCATAAGGTTTTCCTCTATTTTAGGATTTTAGTGGGTGGGGAAAAGGGAGTTTGCTATTTGGGCAGCTTTTTCCTTCTCATGCATATCTCTTAGCTGGAAGGAGATTATTTTCAAAGTTGGTGTAGAAATGTTATAGTCTTTGTCATTTAAGACTATGTTTTCAAGAGAGCATAGAAGAAATGTACACATCCTTAGGCACGGAGAGAACAAACTGGAAGTTGTACCAAGTGTATGTATTGTGTATGTATTGCTTACTATCAAACATTTTATATATAGTGTATACATGGAGTATGATGAACGAAGGAAATAAAAGGGAAGGAGGAAAATTTTTAGAGTACCTCCCTCATTGATGCTATGGAGTCCCCCCCCCAAACTTATCCCACGCTCTATCCCAGAGTAGTGAGATGAATAGGAGAGAGTTGTCATAGATCAGTGAGGGTTCATCGGATGTGTACACCTTCAATAATTAGGAGCTCCATGACGTATTCTCCTCGTTGGTTGTGGTAGTCGATGTCATGGAGCTTCTCTGGTGCCTTCTTTAGTGCTGCTACGTAGGATATCCAGTGAAGCATGTATACTCTGTAGTCATTTGATAGAGGGGCTTGTTGTGGACTGCAGTGGAAGAAGTAGAAATTGTGCTAGGTTGCCACCGTATATTCAAGATTTGGCTTTATCATGGCAACCACCTCGATGTAGTATTTCTCTGCTAATCATTTGAGTGGTGTTTCTATTGCGATACCGTACTCTATCGGCCAGACACTGTTGGCATTCAAGCTATTGTAGAAGATACCAACACGAGCGTTGGTGTATATCATGATAAGCGTCTCATGATTATCATGCAACATAGGAAGGAACATTATCCACAACATACACTTCTGGATTTGATGTTGGAACAGCTGGCGCACCCCAGATTCATCGACTAGGTATAGATCGTTGAACATCATCAGATGGGCTATGTAAAGATATCCTATGTTTTCTTGTAATATAAGGATGTAAGCTGACGCCACTATCATAGCTAGACATCCTACAACCTTGACTAGGTTCCGTAGGTCATTGTTGGGGACCATTGCATTATTCTTCTGGTAGATAACGTCTGTAGTGTTAGAATCAGCAAGATGTAGGAGTATATGATTGACATGTTCTCGAGATAGAGTTGCAGGATGAACGATAAAAGTTGGTGACGATGGAGTCTGAGATAACATGTGAAACAGAAGCGCCTTCAGCGGTGAGCAGGGCTTGCAAGTGCTCTATCTGCTTGCCTATCCTGTAGACGTCAGAAGAGCCCTCGACCTCTTTTCTTGGAGGACTATTGGGTGGAGAGGAGTGAGAATCAGAATCCATCTCTAGCAGATCCTCAGAGAGCTCTAGATCTCAAAAATAGTGCTTATCCTTTATCAGCAGCAGTGCGTAGATGCTCCTGAGGTGATAGAAGTTTTTGTCCTGGAGTTGCAACATGTATCTAAAAATATTCATAAGCTCCATGATGTGTAAGACGATGAAGACGCTATTTCCACTTCTTGGGTCTTGCTGGACTGGGAAGTCCTTTATCGCATAGAAGTTCCAGATGCCGCTGTGGCGTTGAATGCCTTGTTTGATGACTCAGTGAAGGCGGAGAGGCAGAAACTTCAGGTCTCTATCTTTAGGATGAATGAAGACTTGATCTAGGTGGGGGACCTCCACAGCACAGCAGTTGAACAAGGTGACGTCGTGGGAGAGGAGGTCAGCCACGTAGAGGAACCAATGCTTCCTATGCTTGTGGGGGGGGGCAATATTAGGTCGAGGTTGTGCTCTTCTACATGTTTCAGCATATCAACCACCAACTGTGAGTCATTCACCCCCGCTAGTACTCATCTGGCCAAGGCTGGTGTGGCATTGTAGATTGGCTGCTAACCTGTCTTGAGTGTGATATTCTCGATCATTGCACTTTCCAAGACTATGAACATGATCTTCCCTACAACTTTTTCTGAGCAGAATACTCCTTTGAGCACTCGACATTGTACGGAGAAGTATCTGTTACTCCAGAGGATTGCTTCTTCATCAATCTGTGGCCTCAAGACCATATTCAACAAATGTTGGTCGCGGATCGTCAGATATCCAATGGCACATCTATCAAAGTCGGCCATCGTAAATACTGATATCTCAGATGGCATAGAGAATTTATCAGCCGCTGAGGCCTTCGCTCTAGTGGGATTCTCTATAAGCGAGTTGTACAAGTCAACCCGTTCTCCTTCGAATGACTCCTCTGCTAGGATTCTAGACATTAATTTCTTCTATTGCTTCCTTCAGCTCTAGCGGTTGTAGAGGAGCATCTATGTTGACGCCACAGGTACTCTCCTGTTCTATGGGGGCCTCATCGGTATGTTTCTTGGTTGCCTACTCCTCGGGCATTGTTGAAAGATTGGAGGGCCCGCTGGCGTCGGAGGAGGATGATGAGTTGGAGGAAGAGGGTGATGATGCAGACGACGGAGATAAGGATGCCGACTGTGATGGTAGCCTCTAAGATCGCCTTGAGTGGTGACAGATGCCCCTCTCATCGAGCCTTTGCTCGATAATGTCTAGGCATTGGAGCACTGCCTGCATCGTCTGGTTCATTGCTTCTAGTTGGCCGGGGAGACCTACTAGGCTTAGCAACTGGCGCTCCTATTCACCTAGCCATTGCTGGAAGGCTTGAAACTTGTGGGTAAGGGAGAAGAAAGTAGTGATGTGATTGCATGCTACCTCCTACAAGTTATCCAATTCGAAGCCAAAGGCATGTCCAATAGAGGAGGGGACCGCCGATTGACTTCAGCTCTTGGTGTGGCTTCTTGCATTGGCAACACAGCCCGTTGAATGAGCATCATCCGTTAGGGATGAGTCCACCAAGATGGTGCGCGAGGGTGTGGCATCTAGGCACAGTGTTAGCACCTTTGCGGCTGTATCTACCACCTCAGTGTGGGGCCGTGGAGAGGGTGGCAGAGTAGGTGGGTGTTGGCCGACCACACGACTCTCTGCCTCATCCTCCAGGACGACCACTGCCGTTGTGGTTGGTGATGTTGGGGTATGCTGAACAGACCTGAGCTCAACATCCAGGAGCTCGATGAAGACCTCATTGCTATTGTGAGAGGCGTCCAGCCGCTGGCATTACTGGTAGTGTTGAAGTTGGTAGCGACGTGACAACTACTTCTGAGGCCACGACAGTTGTGGCAGCCTTGGTTGTGTCAACGACCTTGACTATGGGGGTGGCGATCGGCACTTCTTCTGTAGTTGTGGCGGGTGTTGTTGTGGTAGCCACTACTGGGATAGTGGCTACTGGCTTGGTGGTGGTGGTAGCAGCTACTGAAGTAGTGGCTACTGGCTCGGTGGTGACCGAAGAGTTGTCAAGAATGACCACTGGTGACTTATCCCACCGGGCCCACCGTAGATGTGGGCCCCCTTATTGTGGCCATCCTCTCTTGGATGGCTGTCTGGGTGGCATAGGCTACATCGACGGTCAGAGCTTCAACCTCTATTGTCGTGAAGATTGCTATTGTGAGAGGCGTCTAGCTGCACCAAAGGTGTGGCTGCTGCCGCTGGCATTACCGGCAGTGCTGAAGTTGGTAGCGCCGCGGCAACTACTTCTGAGGCCATGACGGTTGTGGCAGCCTTGGTTGTGTCAACAACCTCGACTATGGGGGTGGAGATTGGCACTTCTTCTGTAGTTGTGGCGGGTGTTGTTGTGGTAGCCACTACTGGGATAGTGTCTACTGGCTTGGTGGTGGTGGTAGCATCTACTGAAGTAGTGGCTACTAGCTCGGCAGTGACTGAAGAGTTGTCAAGAATGACCACTGGTGACTTATCCCACCGGGCCACCGTAGATGTGGGCCCCCTTTTTGTGGCCATCCTCTCTTGTATGGTTGTCTGGGTGGAATAGGCTGCATTGACGGTTAGAGCTTCAACCTCTGTTGTCATGAAGACTAGCTTCTCTACATTGTAGTTGACGTAGCCTGGGAGGGGTAGCAAGATATTGGTTCTTGCAAACCTATAGAAAAGTTAGCGACCCTCCTTTACAATGTTTGCCTGGGTGAAGAATTTGATATCTATTTTTTCATCACCCCTATTTCATATCAGGCTGAGCGGCTCCTTCGGGTACCCAAGCCCGACCACGATTAGGTTGACAATTCCTCCCATGTTGGACTTCTTGGTGGTGTCCTTGATCGAGTAAAGACGGTTGAGCAGGAAGCACCCCAAGTTGATTGGCTTTCCAGCCATAATGTACCAGATGAGATGCAGCTTTTTAGTGTATAGGTTGCTCGTTTCATACTTACTGAAGAGCAGGCTGGAAACTATATGGTAAACGATCTGTCAGAAGAAAGAGTGGACCGCAACTACCTTGCTTCTGGGCTTAAAAGAGGATTCATCTGTTAGTTTCTTCCATAGCTAGATGGGGTCAAAGTCGTCATTGTCGCTGATGCGGGCTCCATTGTTGAGCAGCTCTTGCTCGGCTGCACTGGTGGAGAAGATTATGTTGAGCAACCTCTCTGTGATTTCATGCTCTTGGTTGTAGAAGCACCCTTACAACCTGTCCTCTCCACCGTACCTCTTTCTTTTTTTTGGGGTGTTTGGAACCCGGAGGAGGGAGGAAATGAACTCCTTCGTCAACTCAGTATATGAGTTGGAGAAGTTGAAGCTGAGCTTTTGGAGTCCGGTAGCCTTGAGGACGTTGTCCATCCTGTCGAGGATGCCATCTGCTAAAAAGAAGCATGGAGGAAGAATCTAGTCAGGCGATAGACCTTCACCGCCAGCTCGGTGTAGTGCCTCTGGTGGTCCACGTCCCTTGGCACGAAGTGCCCTGGAGAGTAGGTAAGAACTTCGAGTTCCGTTGTTGCAACAGGGGCGGCGTGTGTCTCGACGCGGGGTTACTTTTTGGCTTAGAGGGCCCGGTTGTTGCTAGGTTAGGGCATTTCTGCCCTACGTTGGCCACTGTTGTGGCCTTAGGGTTGATCTTTTGGCCCTTCTCGTCGACTTGGATGACAATCTCTTTTCTGCGTGCTATTTTTGTGGAAAAGATGAACAATTTGTGTTAAATCAAAAAGGGTTATTCATGCAAAATTTTGTCCTCCCGATACGTGGGATCGTTATAACTGAAACTTAGTAAGAATTGTATCACCTGATACGGTTTGGGCGATACCCGTGAAAACTAGTATCAGGTTGCATTAAGAAGCACATCATTGGGTTTTGGAGCAAAACTTTATAATTTTTGGTGCGCGACACGCAGGTGCACGATACCAAAGAAACCCAGCATGTCCTTGCATGATACCCGTGATAAACTAGTATCAGGTATAAGAGAAAATGATGCACTTGGGAAGTCAACAGTCCAAAAATGCAATACGGTTGCACGACACATATATCGTGAAGACCCTGGAGTGAGTCGGCAAGCTCCCCCAAACTTACTTAGAGCGATAAGTGTGTTGCGCGATACATGTGTCGCGCAACACGGATGAAAACCTGACACGATCAAAGTGATAGGAAAACCGATACGATCAAAGTGATACTTGGGAAAACTGATACACGTTTAAAGCTTTGCCTGACACGGGCAAGAACATGATACACATTGCGTGATATAGTATAAGTGTTAACGGTGTGCGACACAAATGGGTGATAAGTTTGTGCGATAGAGTCTGCGCGACATGGGTTATTACCTTGTCAGGCAAAGAGATGGTGAACACAACACGGGAGGTCGATAGGTAGGGAACCCGACACGGGAGCTAGGATGGCTTTGTGTGATACTAGAGTTTTTGTGATATGGGAGCAAAGGCTTGGTAACTTTGGTAACCCAACATGATTCATCTCTAGCTGCTTATACAACCATCCACAAAAGGTGATTAAACAATAAAATGGGACATGTGTCACGTATGCATGTGAATTACTTCCAAAGTAAGGTAAAACTCGTCTAATCACATTATGTTATGAGGCTTAGAGGGAGGCAGTGCGTCGTTCGACATGCGTTACCTGACACGTTCTTCACGTGATCCTCATTTTAACTCTGATTTGGTTATGTCTTTTGTATTGGATTCATAATTGAATTCTCTAAAAATTTTGATTAGCAATCTATGTGTTAATTAATTTCTTAAATATCAAAAATGTTCTTCCACATATATGTGTGGGCTATTCACATATCAACTAAAGTTCAAATCTTGATATGTTTGTGAGATGTGTTTTCTTTAACTTATCAAAGAAAAAGTTAAAGATAAACCAAAATATAAAGCAACCACACAATAATGCAAAGTTTAAATAAGGGTAAAGAAAGGTGTAATTAAAGCCAAAATTGTCTTAAATGCTAATATTACTAGTAAAGCACGATATGGTTGTAATAGGATCCATCCTTCAAAACAATGCCTTATGGAAAGAAAAAGGTATGTAAAATCCTAAATAACGATGGACACAATAAGAAAAATCATAAAACTTAAATTTTTAAAAAGAAAAAGTACCCCTTTTACACTTAGACCGCAATGTGGGGTCTATTTTGAGGATTCTTTAGATATCAAAACTCTATCAGAGATGTGTTTGTAAGAACTTCTGAGGTTCTTACATTGTGGGATGATGCCTTATAGAGGTCATCTTGTTGGAGGTAGGGGAGCTATTTATGACCAAAAATTACAACCTTGCAGTCGTTGAAAATGAGGAAGCTATTTATGAAATAAAAATCTGACCTTGCAGTTGTGGAAGGAGGGAAAGATAATTATTACCTAAAACTTGACCTTGCAGGAGAGTGATGGGTTATATATTGAGTGACAGTGAGTGAGATACATAGAACAAGTGGGTTGTAGAAGGAGTGAGATGAGGTTATATACTAAGTCTGACATTGGTCTCTTCTGAGGTGAAGATATTGCATCCATCTGATGGGTTGTAGTAGGCTGCCAATAGAAGAGCAGAAAGACGATGATTGTATGCAAATTGCTACGTGCTCAAAATACACCCACACCCATATGTTGCTTATTTGAAAAGTAATAAATCAGTGATCAGAAACATTGCCTGGACATCCTATGAAAAATCCCCATTGAGATTGGATCTTTTTTCCAACGTACAACCACTACATCCTGCTACTGATAAGAACATTATTTACATCACAATAAAGACCAAGAAACAATGTCATCTCATAGTTTTCATGCATCCATCAATGTAAATATTGATCTCACAACTTCTATCATGCGTCACAAGTCACACCAACATCAATGCTTATATGTCAACAATCGATCACCATAATGCTATAATATGAGACACTATGGCGTCGACAAAAACTAACTCCAACACAAGTTCAACCACTAGTAATACAATGGTTGTATCCTAACCACCACACCAGCTATGACATTTTGCCAACATTTCTAACTTTACCTTTGGTGGAGCTACTCAAAAACACAACATAACCATTGTGATTTATCACCCTACTTTCTCTAGGTGGCATTAGTTGACTAGATAGAGTTGCTTTTCTTTTTTGTTGTCATGCTGGACAAAGTCTTGTAATGCATATAGTTGGTTCTATTGTTGCAAATCTTTGTGGAGTAGATGGGATGAGTGCCTGTGATTGATGATCACATCCTTTTCCCTTTGTCACCATTTGGGCATGTGAAACTATAACTCCTCATCCTGATACCACCATCTATACCTACGATAGTTGATGAAATGGTGTAGGTAAAGTGTACCATTGTGGATGGAAAGAGAAACAATGGTTGAGTAGTGCTTCCTACTACAAATCATCCAAAAACTTGAAAGATAGTGGCAACGGTGCTCGTCCTTGTTGTTGTCGACCTACTATAACTACTGAGAAAGGGTGTGACTGAGGAAGGAAATGTGAGGGAGGAGGAGGAGACATAAGGAGGATGGACCACATAGGTATATCATCTACATAAGAAAGTTTTTCACATTCCTTCTTGCAAAAGGGGGAGGGCGAAAGAAACCCAGGGATGAAGGGGAGAGGGAGAGATGTGGTTGCGCCGCATAATAAGTGTCCCACAAAAACCCTACCTACTTCTCTCTCAATGACACATATCTTCCCTCCCATGGCCCCTCAATACTTTACATGAGCCAAAACAACGTATTACTAAAATAACTAGAAGCAAACCAAAAAAATTAGGGGCTCCAAAATGTATTTTTCTCCATCTACCAAAACTCGCAACTTCTAAAATATACATCAAAACATTTTATATTTGAACTGTGTCTTCATAAAACCTAAAAGTGACTTCTGAGGAAAAGTGATTTATAAATATAGCTATTTGACCTTGTAATTAAATTCCCCAATAAGCTCATTATATTGATCATATGAATCAAGTATTGTTGACTAAATCAAAGGAATGGTCCTTAATAATTTCACAAGCACACCTTTCATGCTCAATTACATATGAAACAAATTTGATCGCAAAGGAATAATGGAAGTTGAATAGTTTAAACTTTTTATATTAATGTAAATGAACATTAAATATATGAACCAACTTGACTATATATCTTACAAAAAATTATTACAGCCACCAAATAAATATTAAATGTTCTAAAATGAATTCTAATTCTCATATACCATAAGATAGCCCTTCCAATAAGTTTGGCCCAAAAATATCAACATTTGACCATTCAAAAAAAATTCCCAAATAATATTGTTTCTAGGTATTATAAATTGAATAAACCATCATATGACATCAAATATCACTACATATGTATTTTACATCTAAAACATCACTAGAAATGTTAACATCAATTTCTAGGTCTATTAGACATGAAAAAAGCAAATTGCCATCGGTTCACCATGAGTGTATTATATCATTGTAGCTCATCTTGGACTTGTATTCCTTAATGTATCATATTCTTGGTACAAACCCCAAGGCATCATGGTACCATTCATTCATTTCAACTTGTTATTTGTGTGCCATCATTAATCACATATCTTTCTAAGTTACAACTTTATAAAATTAAAAAGTGAAGTTGCTACATTTACTAACTTAATTGAATGGTCATTATCTATCCTAACCATTTGAGTCAAGATTCTAAGCTCCCCTCTCATGGAAGGAGTCCCATATGGTTCTTATTTCTAGACTTCGTTTCCTCTATGAGATGGTGAGTCATCTCTAACACCTGATTCGGGGGCAAGGAGAACTCCACAGTACCATAAATCCCCTCCTCCACCTAACCTTGTCCTCATAGTATAAGATCCACCATGATAAAACATATTCGCCTCATCACCCTCTGCTAGGTTTTTATCAACTTAAAAGTCCAAGCAAAATTTGGTTCCTTATTTCACCTTCATCCAAACTCCATTGATCATCTCGATCGAGTCTGAATTACCCATATGTATAATGTTTTCTACACCATTATAGAACATTTCAAAATCTATTCCCAACTTCATATACCTCCTAATGCCCAACAATATAGTTTTTGATGTCTACCTTACATGCTTACAAATTTGGAGATTATCACCATGACTCCAACCTCTAAAATCATGGATGATTTCAGATACCTTTAGAAAGATCATGTGAAGGTAGAAATAATGACAAGTAGCCACCCTAACATGATTCTCATTACCCTCTTCTACCTCATTCATCCAACATTCTAAACCTTCAACAAATTCAAAATTTTCTTGAATATTTTAACCCAATTTATTCATCTATAGATTTGCTAAAAACTTTAGAATTGCTTCTCCATTCTAGTTGAGCTTGAGTTGGCTTTAGTTACCTACCGAACTCATCTCTATGGTCTACCATGGAAGATGTGACTCCTCTAGCTTCTAATAACATTTCTCTCACCTATTTACGCTTTCCGTGTTTGTATTAGAATAAGGAACATATAATTCTCCTTAGTTGGTGATGACATCTTAAGAATTTAAATTTTGGTTCTCACACAAATTCAACATTCACTAATTCTTTTTCATTATCGTTTTGGATTAGAACATATTACGTGGTGATTTCCCTATTCAACTACAGAGGCCAGTGTTAATATGTCATTCTCTAAAAGGATGTCTTGGGGTTCCAGTGGATTTTATAGCAAAGCCATTGTGTGGGTTTGTTGTGAGGCGTACATGTTCTAGCATAGTTGAACTAGCTAAGCATGCCAGTCTTGTTGGTCGGCCAACTTACTCATTAACTACATTTTTCTATTTAATGATTGATGTATTATTTGGAAACTCAAAGTAAACATTTAGCTAATCAAAAAATTTGTAAAAATACTCTTTGAAAAGGGTTTCCAATATAAATATAAATGTATGATTTTGATATCCAGGTTCCCTTAGACAAGACCTGAGTTTTCCAAGAACTTATAATTAGGGTTAAGGATGTATATAATTAATGTGTTAGATATGTATGGAAGGTGATTTTATAATTCAACCCTAAACAAGAGGCTAATTCTAAGAATTTTTTCAACTCAAGGCAAGTAGGTCATGTCATTATGTATAATTATTGGTATGATTGGTTAGTATGCATGAGTTATGATCCTATATGTTCATTTTAAAGCTTAAGGTCATGAAACAATTTAAATACATTTCAAGATCTATTAACAACTTTCCTTTTGCTTGCCATGTCAAAGGTTAACAAGATATACATGCTAAGTTTATGAATCATGTTTATATTCAAGAGGGGAAATTACATTATATTAAGATGGTGGGAGAAATTGCATTATATTTAAGAGAGAAATCACAACATGTGGGAGTAAATGTATTAGATTGACTCAACATGAGTGGTAGTCATTATAAGGAAAGTCATTCAAGTTATAACTCGTAATATTCCTCCGGTCATTAGTCATTACTTCTCTAATATTATAAACATCATAAGAGAAAGGTGGTGGACTATAATTGAAATCATGTCAAAGCAATCCCCTATATCATTCAGGAGGAGTATATGGTTAGACCAATAAAGGACACAAGCAAGTGATTATCTAGTGGTAGTTGGATACATTACATTCATGTTCCATACAAGTGGTTAGAAGAATTTTTTGCTTTGCAGTAATACAAACCTGTCATTTCTAAAAAGTTAGAACAAATTCTCTTTTCCGTTGTTGCCTACATGGAAATTCACACCCTTTCTGGATACTTGATTTTTTTCCAACCCTATTCAAATGAGCATTTTTGATATTAAAAGCAATATAATGGAAATCAAAATAAAAAGGAAACAAAAAAGAGGATGGTTGTAGAATTGTGAAATTCCCTTTTTGTAATCGGTGATGGACTGCCTTCAATCCCATAGTAAAAAATACTTCATGTCAGTGGAGTTGACAACGAAACATAATAACATGTTGACTAACCATTAAGTAATAACAATTCAGATTCTCGTGTTCCAATTATAAAGTTAGGAAAAAGTATTCTTTTTTTTAGGAAAAAATATTCTTGAGAACCTAAGAATATGCAAAGGGAGAATATTGATAAATGTATATGTGTATACTCATTGGTACAAAACAATACAATGTCAGAAAGAAAGCTTCCATTCACACTAGTTTTCAAGATTCTTGCATCATCTAGGTAGAGATCACTCGAATTGTATACAATAATAATCATAACAAAAAAGACATGAGCCAAGTTGGTTGTGGAAAATATGGTTTAACAAGTGGATCACAAAATGGCCTCATAGTAGTCTTGTAGAGTAGGTTGAATACACCTAGATCCCAATGAGTAGTCCGGGTAAAACCTACAACACAATCATAGGTGAAGTAGATGGAGTTGTTGCCTATGTATGGAAAGTCATCAGATCGGTATGAGTTAAAATCTTATATGTTCATTCTAATGTTTATGGACATGCAAAAAGATGAATAAAGATTGACATTTATTTGTAACTTTTGGTTTGCTTTCCATGTCCTATGGTTAACAAGATATGCTATATGTAAGATTATGAATAAGAATTCATGTTAAGCAAATTAGGTTTAAGATTAAGATATGATGTTGAAGTTTCATTTCAAGTTAATGCATCATGTTTATGTTAAAGAGAAAGAAATCCCAACATATCCAATAAGGACTAATCTCATCATGTTTAAGATCAACTTAAGATAATAATGCAGCAAAATGGATTGGTATATCATTAAATGCTTCATAATCATGTTAGTCAAGAGCTTTCTTAGCAATCTAGGGCTTTTCTAACACCATATGCTCTTAAGTAGGAAATTGTAGAGGGAGGTCCATATGGCATGTATTTCAATTCGGTAGAGGGAGGTCCATATGGCATGTATTTCAATTCGGTAATGTCATTAATTATGGAACTTGATCATGATTTTATTCAGTAAAAGATCATGACAAGCTCTACAGTTCAAGATCTAGAATCACTTTTATGTTTTATATCATACACAAAGTCACTTATTGAGAATGTTGATTTTTTTCCCTGGTTGTGTGATAATTTTTTCTACATCAATGAATCAATCGAGTCAAAGTGAGTACATTCATTTTTAGAAAGGATACCACAAACAAATTGATAGGGTGCCATGTACTAGCAAGGGTCCTGAATTTTCAAGTTAGGTTTATGTTCACAGGTGAATTGTTTTATATGCAAGCATATATTAGAAAGGAAGTTATGGGATGCTTGATGTATTAGTTTTCCCTTCTTAGAAAACTAATTGTTTGAATATGTTATTATAAATGTCAAGTTGTTTCATCTTTTAACTAAATATCATACTTATTTTCTGTGGCATTCCTCCAAATGGCTATTCATGTTATAGAAAATGGGAGATGTACTTCCACTTGTATATGTGATTGGAGGAGATCTATTATTTTTGTGCCTTGCAAATGTAAGATAGTCATATTCATGGTGTGAAAGAATGATTATACACTCATGATATAGACCATCCCTTTATCCAAGGCTGGTTGTGGTGTGTTGAGTTGTGAGGAGATGGTCTGGGAGGATCTAGGATATAAGATGATATGATATGGGTAAAAATAGGTAATAGTCATTATCATGAAAGTTATTCAAGTTATAGCTTGTGATATTATTCCCTTGGTCAACTGTTATTACTTCTCTAAAATAACAAAAAATAATAAGAGAAGGAGGATATATTATAATTCAAACCATGACAAACCAATGGTAGGGTTTTGGTATACATCGATCCCCCATATAATTCAAAATGATTGGATTAATACCAACAAGGACAACCAAATGCTTTGGTAGTAGATGTATTTATTAAGTTCCATAAAAGCACTTTGAAGATATTTAATTTTTCAATAATACAACTTTTCATTTTTAATAAATTAGAATTCATACTTGACTTTGCTTTAAACATGTTCCCATGGTTTTTTTATATAAAAAGAAATACAATGGAAATAAAAAATGAAATGGAAATAAAAAAAGGAAGATGGTTGTGGATGTAACAAGCACTTAATGCCAATGGAGTCGATAAAGAAACATAATAATATGCCTACTAAACCATAAAGTAATAACAAGTCGGATTCTTGTGTTTCAATTATAATACAATCATTCTTATTAACAACAATCCATTGGATACAAGTTTGGAAAAAGTATTTATGGCCGCCTAAAAATATGCAAAAGGAGAACCGTGTTACATGCATAAGTGTATGATCATTTCTACAACACAATACAATGTCCAAAAGAAAGCTTCCATGTACAGTAATTTGCAAGATTCTTGCATTAGCTAGGTAGACATCACTCCAATTGTATAATGCAATAATTAGAACGGAAAAGACATGAGCCAAGTTGGTTGTGGAAAATATGGTTTAACAAGTGGATCACATAATGGCCTCTAGTCTTGTCGAGCAGGTTGAATACACCAAGATCCCAATGAGTAGTCCGGATAAAACCTTCAACATAATCATTAGTGAAGTAGATGGGGTTGTTGGCTATGTGTGGAAACTCATCGGTAGAAAAAGTTGATGGGGTGTTGTTACCAACAAATATGGCATATTTTCCTATGTTGTTCATCTCTATCCATTTAGTCTGACTTTTGTCAAACTGAAACTCTCAAAAGCCATATGTCTTCATATGACCGTTTGGCAATCTAGACGGTCGTCTCATGCCATGAGACGGGTGTTTGGCAATGCAGTCAGGCTTCTTGTTGCGTGAATCAATTACGTAAATGTTTTAGTAGTTAATATAATTGTCATTCAAGATGAAACTCATCTTCTAGGTCGAGGCATATGCATGTGACACTGTAGGTATCATATTACGTTGGAAATGAATGTCCATAACAACTTATGATATCACAAGCAATGATTAGTGCCTAGTCGTACATCAATGCTATCCAAATAAATGGAAAGTTTGAGTTCAACTTCAACCTACAATATGTATATGGTTTTGCAACATTTGTATAGTTCCTTTGTCATTGATGTTCATATTAAATTTCAGGCATGGAGCAGTCACCCTCTTCATTATTCAATCTTGTTTCTTGAACCAAGAGCAGACTGTCTGAGATATATGTAAGCTCAATATCACATATTGACTCACATGTGCATGGCCATGCATTTCTCAGTCTCGCTAATTAAGAGGCCTAGGACATCAAACTCCTATAGGAGGGAAAATCCCATTTCTATCACTTACAGTCTATCTCCATGTGTCAAAGTCACTCAATCATCACCTTTACAACAACCCATATTTTATGATTGTGTTTGATGATGTCAAAGCATACCCAACAATATGTGATGAATGTAGTGATCTCAGGTCTAAGAACCACAACTACCACCATCACTGTGAGAGCTGACTATGACCTCCATGACGATGGCTTCCAAGTGTCAGTCTCACGGTGGGTCTGTTTGATACACTGTTCTCTAACATGTATTTGTGTGATTGGTTTGATATTTCCATATCATGACTAATGAGATTCTGTCATCAACCAACTCACACTATGATCTTATGTGTTATTGTTGTTTATCAACCTTCCACAATAACAACTGATCAAGGACATATTTAGAATGTACATATGTACTCTTAACATTTGTATGATCTCATTCTTCCAAGTCACCTACTTGAAGACATATGTCATTGAGTAATATTATTCTCTAGACATTTATAATGCTACATCATTATCTCATGAGGAATTAAACAGAATAAATTAGAAGCGTGCTTGTATTTATTAATAATAATAAAATCATTTTACAAGTTATGCCATTACAATCATCGCATGATTGGCTCTCTTGACATGCATACCAACACCATCTACTAGCAAGGGTCCTAAATTTTCAAATTAGGTTTATGTTCATGAGTTAATTATTTATATGGAAGAATGTAAGAAATCAAGTTATGGGATGCTTGATGTATTATGAATCTTTTATCATAAATGTCAAGTTGTTTCCTTTTTTAACTAAATGTGATACTCATTTTATATGACATTCCTCAAAAAGTCTATTCATGTTATAAGAAAATGAAAGATGTGCTTCCACTTGTATATGTGCTCGGAGGGGTGTTATAGTATTCCTGCCGTGCAAGTGTAAGACAATCGTATTTAAGGTGTGAACAAATCATTATGCACTCATGATCTAGACCATCACTTTATTCAAGGCTGATAGTGCTGTGTTGAGTTTTGAGAGATGATCTGAGAGGATCTAGGGAATAAGATGATGCAACATGCATTAAAATAATAGATTGACTCAAATGAGTGGTAGTCATTATCATGAAAGTCATTCAAGTTATAGCTGGTGATCCATGGTCATCTGTTATTACTTCTCTAAAATAAAAAAAATCATGAGAGAAGGGGGATAGATTATAATTCAAACAATGACAAAGCAATGGTAGGGTTTAGGTATGAATCGATCCCGGGTATAACTTAGAATGATTGGATTTGGTTAGACCAACAAGGGATGCAATGCTTTGGTACTAGTTGTATTAATTTAGGTTCCATGAAAGCACTTTGAAGAATATTTATTTTTGCAATAATGCAAACTTGTCATTTTTAATAAGTTAGAATTCATAATTGACTTTTCTTTCAACATGTTCCAACCGGTATATTTGATATTAAAAGCAACATAGTGGAAATCAGAAATCAAAAGGAAACAAAAAAGGAACATGGTTGTAGATGTAAAAACACTTCATGCCAATGGAGAAGACAATGAAACATAATAACATGTCGACTAAACCATAAAGAAATAACAAGTCGGATTCTCATGTTCCAGTTATAATACAACCATTCTTATTAACAACAATCCATCGGATACAAGTTTGGAAAAAGTATTTACGACCGCCTAAAAATATGCAAAAGGAGAATAGTGTTACATGCTTAAGTGTATGCTCATTGGTACAACACAATACCGTGTCGAAAAGAAAGCTTCCAAGTACACTGATTTGCAAGATTCTTGCATTAGCTAGGTAGAGATCACTCCAATTGTATACAATAATAATCAGAACGGAAAAGACATGAGCCAAGTTGGCTGTGGAAAATATGGTGTAACAAGTGGATCACAGAATGGCCTCGCAGTAGTCTTGTCGAGCAGGTTGAATACACCAAGATCCCAATGAGTAGTCCGGATAAAACCTTCAACGTAATCATCGGTGAAGTAGATGGAGTTGCTGGCTATGTGTGGAAACTCGTCGGTAGAAAAGGCTAATGGGATGTTGTTACCAACAAATATGGCATATTTTCCTATGCTGTTCATCTCTATCCATTTAGTCTGACTTTCGTCAAACTGAAACACTCTGAAGCCATATGTCTTGAAAACCGACAACGTAATGTCAATATCTGTTGGGTCGTCTTCCATTGGATATGTCACTACGGTCATAAACCTCCATATCAGCCAGAGATGGTTATCTAGGTAGACGAAGTAAGAAGCCGTAACATTTTTGCCAAATTTCGAAGGCAGGAACTTGAAATTGGTAGGTACAATATGGGTTGATTTGTAAGAATGATCTGAGTTGAACTCAATGCGTAAAACTTCCTGGCCGTTATGCCACGCTCCATAGAGGGATCCCTGATGTATGACAAAGCTGGTGATGCATGTACTTTCATGATCCCCATCTGTCCACGACGAGTCCCCTTGCTTTGCAAAAGCGAGCTTCTCAATTCTATGGTATGTAACAATGATTATGTACTCAGGAATTGTACCCTCGGTTGAAGGAGTGTGTTGAGTTGTGAGAGGGTGATCTGGTGAGGATCCGGGAAATAAGATGATGCCGCGTGCGTACATATAATAGAGCGACTCACATGTGTTGAATCTGACAGTACGATCTAAGTCTTCAACGTTATAGCCCGTGATATTTCCTTCGCAGTCCTTTACTACTCCTCTGAAATTAGGTAAAGTGGTAATGGACGGGGGATGGATGCGTTGACCGGTAGCAAGATGAACACATTGCAGCTCACAGACTTTATCCTTGTACATCAGCCAACCACCAGGGGTGTAAGAAACAATTGCACGACATTCTTCCATCACATCCTTAAGGTGACCGCTGCCGCCCCTAAACTGGTACGTTCTGTTGTCGCAGATACTGTATAAATTCACGATGGGCGGCTCACCATGCTTCTGATCACTGCTGTCAGATGATTCGTGGACTCGTGAGGAAGGATTGAATACTAGCCACGGAGTTTCCATGGAAGGATTTAATGGTGAAGGGGCGAAAGTCCAGGTGGCGCATACAGATCTGAAGCGCGCAGCGTCAGGAGAAGAAAGATTTTCTAGGACCAGAGCCAGCAGATCCGAGGGGAGTTGAGACCAGCAGCTATCTTCCGTCGTGATGGAAGGACGATGGCACAGAGCAGATGCTTTAGGTGTTCTGCGTTGAATTATGGCGCCCGTACAAGAATGGAAGCAGAAATTTCGGCAAGCTTCAGTGGAGGGATCACCAATAGAGAACAAACTTAGAGAGATAAACTGAACAAAGAAACCACATAAAACCCAATCCAGAAAACAGACGAAGGGGGTTTCTTTACCTGATGAAGGAGGATGAGAGATTGAACAGCCAAGGAGGTATATATAGCGAAGTGAACTTCTGCTTCCAGGGCAGGTGTTTGATTGCCGGCGATGGAGGTACATAACCTGTTTGAGTGCGGTCTAATTCGAAAAGGAATCGTATAATAGTTACTGGCGGTGGGGATTTTCGACCGGCAGTCCGAAAGTCAGATATCCAGTTCGATTCGGAAGAGGGGTGAATGCCCAGCCGGCAGCAAACTTCTAGTAGTTAGATAGATATATTCAAAGAGAGAAGGAAAGTGAGATGTAACAGATGGCACCTTGTCGATTCGTGTTCCGTTAAATCCTAGAATAAATTGTGGCTCTATACTTTGGTCAAACAAGAAATCAAATTCCACTAAAACATGAAATCCTACGGCTAGCAGCAACTCTAGGGTTTAATGTTTCCCATCGACATATGATGTGAATCAAGTCAAATAATTAAGTACACCAATATTCTGGAATCTAACTTTGTCTCGGAATCGTACTCAACAATCCAACTTTATATCGGAATCATACTCTCTTGCCACCCTCACGTTTTGCGCAATCTAACATATACATCCGTATCGGACTTCTTTACCGCCCACTTCCAGTGACGGCGCCAAAGCTAAACATGGGCTGCCGTAAAAATCAAACAGATATTGTCAACAATTACTTAGGCTTCTATTAATTTGGTGTAAGTTATGAGTTCTGCCGAACTCATTTTTTAGAAATTCTATTTCAATTTTTGGAACTTAAGTTCCATTCACTTCTTGTGATTGGTTTGTTGTTGTAAGTGTATATATGAAAATCATTAAAAAAATTATTAATTTTTACTATGTCATATAAATAATTAAGGATGGCAAAAATATTAAAAAATCATATTTGTAAAAAATCATAATATTCTTAAATCATAATAACTTTAATAAATGATTATGGTGCAGATTGTTCTTAAAAAATATTTTATTATGGTACAATTATAATTTTAATGGAAATATTATGATTAAAATCACATTACAATATTTTTATTCACTGTGTATATAAAATATTGTAATAATGTTTGCATTTGATATGCTTGTAAATATAAGTATTGGTTCATCATAGTTTAAAACAATGCAGGAAATTCATTTTTTTATTATTTCTGTAGAGAATATTTACTATATTATTCGTGCATGATTATAGTTAATTATTATTTTTACGTCATATTGGTTAAACGTGAAGAATAAAAGTATGTTAGGTAAATCATATTATTTCCCCTGGTACAGTCTGTTTTTTTCATGATGTTTATATTTTCAAATTTGTAAATCACAATGTTCATGGTGATTATAGTGTAAAATATTTTATATTGTATGATATTTTGTTATGTTATGTCATTGTTTTAACAATGAATTATATTCACACCATTAATATTTCTAGTCATAAATATTTTGTATGTGTCATTTATGACGAATGAAGTATAGAATTGCATAAAAAATGTTGTTAGTTGTCCCAGAACTCATTTTCCATTTTTTAAACTGTGTTTATATGTAAGTCTCTAACCAAGGAACGAGGTATCCGATTTCAATGCCGTTTTGACAACATGGAAACCGATTTTTTTTGAAATTTCGACAAAAATTTTGATAGATGCAACTGTGCCTGTTTCGATGCCAAAATGAACGAATTAATTTATAAAATTTTACAGGTATGATCTCTACACCTAAATGCATCATTTTATACAATAAAATTTTATGTGGGGGTAGGTTGGGGGGTGGTCCTTCATGTGAGAGG
>OY856411.1:1338543053-1338558053 GCA_963693085.1 Alisma plantago-aquatica | reverse complement strand
ATTAAGGGAGACCCGAAGGTCAGAGCCGTTATTCAATTAACAGGATCAAAGGTTCGACAAATAATCAATAATAATTAATAAACTTTACCAACTATACTGAAAACTGGTATCAAATAAAACATTTATTACCTCGTGAAAAACTGGGATTTATAAACTTATATCCATGAAGATGCTAATCTAACTAATCCTCCTGTGCACGTTACTTCTCTTTTAATTCCACATATGCCACTTTACTGTTTGTTCTTTTCATTGTACCTAAAACGCCGACAAACAAAACGTCGGTCAGTATATCTAAATATACTGGTATGTGGGGACAACCAAAATCTCACAATTATGGCTAACAATTTAATAATCACAATCAGTTATTTATCAAGACAATTTACATTTTCAATGTGTCATTCTCCACCGCTTTTGCCCTAACCCTGGCATACCCCTCTAGGGTTTCTCTTTTGCCATTGACTTTAAGGCCACCTTCTCAATCCGGAGCTTGGTGCCTAGGAGTCACCTCTCATGGTGCTCCATAGTCATGCATCATAGACCACCTTCTCATTCCCGAGCTTGGTGTCTGGGGTCACCTCTCATGGTGCCCATCGGTCTACCCTTCTGGGCCTGACCTTTTATGGCATCTTCCATCAGGGTGGCATGTAGGTACGAGAATACACATTTCTTTATAATTGTGATAACCATAGTGACTTTATAATTTGCAGTATGAACATCCAAACTATTTAGATAGCATTCATTGCGAGGAAACATTCGGAAATCGTCGGGAAACTATAATGGTTATTCATAAGCGTAACCACATACCTTTGATTGTAGATTTGAGACTGAATTAACCAGAACATAGAAATCCTAATCAAGCAACCAATCATGCACAGAATCCTGAAATATTCATCCAATATTTTCTATCATTGATCATGGCACACAAAAGTAATAGATCTACTCGTGCCTTAGGGTTACTAGCCTTTTTAGGGTTTTGACTATAATTAGGGTTTCACTTTCTTTTTATTACTTTTATCTTACTTTTATCAAATATCCATCAAACCCTAATTATCTTGTCTTATTTCCCATTAAAGTCCTTAAGATTAGGTTTGGACCACGAAAACCCCAATTATTCATCTATTCATCACAAAAGATGTTAAGGTTATCCTTTAACAATATTTAATCTTATTTTCAGACTAATAACACCATCATCTATCGGTTAAGTCTATCAAGCCTCTTTTCATTAAAGCTACTATTTTAATCTTTTTAATCCATGGAAAACTCATTATAACCATTTATCACCAATTCATAGCCCATTATGATCTAAGTCGCATATGAATTCATTTTGTCATAATTTTACCCTTTTATTCCTGGGAAAACCCTAATTACTACCTTTAGAGTATATATCCAGAATTAATGACTTTTATACTCTAATAGCTTAGATTCAACATGTTTCAACTCCACTCATCAGATTGATCAATTAAAGACTTCAATAATCTTATTCACTAAAATTAGGGTTTCAAGGCCCATTAATGCTTATATATGCTCATGAACTCTCAATTAAGCTACTAACGTGCAAAACTCATCCTTTTTATTCCTAATGTTTCTTTTTATCATTAACAGGCTAATATCAACTTTAATCAGCTATTAAACCCCATAAATCACATTAATCATACCAAAGTAGGGTTTCTTTAATCATCATTACACTAAAGTTAATAACTTCTATTATTTTTCGAATTGCAAACATAATCAGGGTCCAATTATATTTTTAATGGATTCCTCTCATTTTTCTAAGCAACTTTCATGTATAATGCGCATCTATCCGAGCTACCGTTACATAGTTATGATTTTTGTAAGATTTTACTTACCCGGACCAATGGCAGGCCGCCACGTAGCTAAACCCATGCAACGTTGCTGGACTCCTTGGAAAACATTTTGAATTGACCGAAATGCCCCTCGTTAAGTTGGTCAGTTGTTTTAGCACACGAGGGCACAAACGTCCAACACTTCTCTGCCCATCACCTTCCTCGCGATGGCAGCGAGCGGCCGCCCTAGCCGAGGTTCTGCAGCATAACGCGGCTGCCATCCTCCCTCTCCGACTCCATTGGCTATCAGGGAGAAGTCCCCTTCCTCCGGCGCTCCCCCGCGCAGCCGAGGCTGCCATGGGCACGGCCGTAATGGCCGGGATCAGGCCCTGCTTATCCATAGCGCCCAGCTGTGATGCAGTCGAACTGCAGGTTGTCGCGTGAAGCTGGATACTTGAGAGCATCATCTGTTCGTGCACATGCCTTCGAGGAACAGCATGCCTTCCTCCAGACTACTCTGCACCTCCCCGTTACTCTAGAGAAAGCACCGCTCGGGGATTAGGGTTTTGTAACCAAGAACAATGAAGAAGGAGAAGAGATACACGTGGGGTCTCTTAGGAACTCGAACCAGAAGGCCAACCCCTTAAATAGGGGAGGGAAACGAAGTCATAAGTCGGCTTAAACACGACTCAAAGAGTCCTTTCTCAAAAAGAACCCAAATCTTTCCTTGAAAAGAAACCTTCTCTCTCCTCTCTATTCCTTTTGATTTTCATTATTGCATGGATAATTAGAAATACGAAAATCCTTTTCCTTATTCTCTTTATTTATGCCTTTTAAACCATTGATCATGTTTTCCCTTAGAAAATACCACTTTTTAACAAAGTCACAAAAACCATTAATAATGTATCACATTATTCTTTTATTTTTCTTTATTGGTATTTTCTCTTTCTTCTTTCTTCATTGGGACTCCTTGGATCCCAAGGAACTCTAAGAATTCGAAATTTCTTTTTAAGGAATACTCATTATCCTTAAATGCATCAATATGCATTATTCTCATTATCCTGATTTATTCCTTATTAAAATATTTTCTTTTTGTGGATTTCTCTTTATTCCTCTCTTATTTTCCTCATTAGTATTCCTTTTATTATTAAGAAACATTGGGATACGAAATCCCACTAAGGATAACTCAAAAATACCTCTTTTCACATATTTTCCTTATTTCATCAAAGTTTTCAATTTCTTTATTAACAAGGAAATACTTAATTGATATTTTCTTTTCTTATTGCCTTTTCTTTGCAACTTTGGACTCCTTGGAACCCAAGGAATATAAGAGGCACGAAATCCTCTTTAGATTTGCCTTCTAGAGGTTTCCACACCTTTCTTATCTCAAATTCTCAGTTATTCATTAATTAATTACATATTCTTGTTATTGGGCCCAATGGCCAATAAAGCCCACAAATCAAACAACAAGGCTAGGAAATCCATTTATTCAAAATAAATTATTTCATTTATTCATTCAAAAAAAATCTTTAATATGAGAAATTATATTTCTCAACAAATGAACCCAAAATTGTGGTTGTAACATCCTTCCCCTCTTATAAGAATTTTGTCCTCAAAATTCCATCAAGCAAGCAAACAAACAGGATAATCCATTCTTATGTCCATCAGGGCTACCATGTGGCTTTACCCTATCCATGGTGCTTTCCAAGAACCTTCATCATCTCATAATCTTCCATCTGAGTTCTTTCTTACCTTGGTATATCGTACCCTCATAGGTGACTCAGGACATTTCAGCCTCTCAAAAGCTGAATAGGTTCTGGGCTTAACACATGGCTTGGGTACTTCACATAGTACTCTAGATCGGACTCATGTAACACATTACACATCACGTTATCCTTTGGGGCAAGGCTAAACACAATCATATCCACCAATCCATCTCAAATGGACCCATATATCGGGGATCCAGCTCTCTTAGTTGTAGCTTAGAGGGGTCGGATTTTCGCATTATATTCCTCCACAGTGAACTGCATGTCAGTCTGCTTTGCATCAGTTCGTGACTCATGTCACCACTGGGCTCTCTCTCAGCCATTGCACGATCAAAGCGACTTCATCTGCAAACACCTGGGATTCTTTTCTGACTTTCGCGAGGCCTCCTTCACCAACATCATCTTAATGAAGTGGTGACCGACTCATCCTCTTTATAAGACTTCTTGCATACCGATAAAGGTTATGGTGGTTAGCATCACATTGTTAGAACTATCTCTTAGTATCACCTTGAACAAGCACACTTGCTCTCATCAGACCCTCTAGTCTGGATCATACTAACCATTAGTTAGGGGTGATAAACTATACTATCATCAAGCTTGTCATGTACCTACTTCCACTTTATGGAAGTGATCCTTGGTCAAAACCAAGAACTTTTGAACTCGCATCATGACGTAGTTGAACCATCTCTTTTCATATGTAGTTCAACCAGATCTGTCCCTTGACAGAACTCTTCCTTTCTCATGTCATCTAGGTAAGGCGATCTACCATAACCCATATTGTATCTTGACCTTCTTGGTCTAGGAGAGACTCACATCATCCATAATGATGAATTCTCATTCCTTCTCAAGAACTCTTGATACTTTATATCCATGCACTGGGTTAATGGTGTTCGTCCTTCACCTCCTGGCTTGCATGGCCATATGCTACATGCAATCTTGTTTTAAGCATCCAGATTGCTACCATCACTTACTATCTTTGCAGTACCAAGGTATATCACAACTTCCTGTATTGTTATGATTCCTCAAGCTTGATACCTCGAAAACCCTAAACCACTCTCAAAAGGGTTTTATTACCTTGCTATCCAAAGAAGTGTATCTGAGGTTCTATCACCATACTTTTTCTACAACAAGGACTAAACTGGCTAACCAAACAACCATTAACTTGTTCATCATACCTTGTTACATCTGTGTATTATCCAAAACACATCCTCTTTCCAAACCTAGGGTTAGCCAACAACCTCAACTTCTTCTAGTTTCCAGCTAAACTAGGCAGTTATATCTCAACCGGAGTATTCATTACCACCTCTCATCCTTAAGTGTTAGTTAATGTCGAAGACATACTCCTCCATGCATTATACTTATCATCTCATCTTAAACTCTAAGGTTGTCTTCATCAAGGAACTTTGAGCTCATCCTTCTGATGATCAAACCCACCCTTGTGATTCCTTGTAACATTTGCAAAAATCTACTTAGTTCAAGATAAAACATCCTCACAAGATGATCTCCTTAATACTCTTAGTGTTTGTAAACCATCCATGTATTATTCTCTCCACAAAGGTATGTTATCATCTCTATCCTCATACCTTGTAGCAATGTTTCAACTCACATTATCTTTTATCCTTGGTGTATGGCATGCGTACTGTCCTATCTCTCACTCCCATAACAAGAAGAAATAAGCATTTGGCGGCCGTCCAAATACAGAGTTCTTCCTATTCCAAGAGTAGGGATGGTACAGCCCACCTCGCCAGTACACCTTCAAATCTTAGTTGAAACGTGCAACTCATGTCTCGATATCACAAACATCATTATATCCACATAATCTCCATGGAAACTGGTCTCGAACTTACTTGGTCTGAGCACAATCCTTGGTCATCTCCTCTAGGTCTATAGGGTGCCGACACTTTTGGGGTCATCCCTTTTCCCTTATGCATCTAGAGAGTGCCCTACTCATATGCCTTCTGGGTCCCATGAGTTCATGAAGGTGATCAATCTCCTAGCCCATGGCCCTCAGACAATGATAGCTGTTACCTCCCGACCCTATGGTCATGTGCAACTAGGGAATTAGGCAACTCCGTCTTTCATCGGTCTTATCCCTACCTAACCCTAGGATAGACTTGGGATTCTCTTATAGTACATGTCTGACTTAGAACCTTACCCATGCCTTCATCATCTCTTTCTGCATGCATGACTGACTTCCATCCTTTCTCAGGGATCAAGGCATCCTGCCTACCTTGGACAGGCCCCATACCGGTTACCTCCATGGTAACACATCCACATGCACTTAGAGATGGTTATCTATGGGTCTATAGGTTCGTCCTCACGCCATGTACTTTTCACTTAGCTTCACAAGATCCTCTGAAACCTCTTTAGGTTACCTCAAAACCAACAAAATTGGTATACACCCTACCAAAGGGTCCCTCTCCCAGGATGGGAGGAAACTACAACTCTTGACAACAAGGTCACAACCGTCCATAGGGTTTACATCCTCATGAGCATGCCTAACCCATCAGCTACTAAGGTACAAGCAGACCACCTATTAAACCATGCTAGGTCATACTTGTTCTCTTCCTCAGTATTAGACCAACTTAGTGGTGAGGGGTTCATCAACCATACCCTTACCTCGAGGGGTTTCCTTTGCCTCTACACATTAAGAGTACCATGCTCGAAACTATAGAGACTCAAACCTCATTATGAGCATCGGATACACAGCTTCCCCTCTTAGGCCTAGGAACCCTATGTTCACTTTTGGGTATCCGACTGCATGCTCAAACTCTTAACCCTGAATCAAGCACGTTCAAGATATGTCATGTACTTCCCTGATCCTTCTACTCGAGCAACACTTCAGGGTCGAGTCCTCTTCCAGGACAACCAACTAGGGATAAAGCATCACAACTGGTTACTTAAACCTCCTCAGGGTCTAAAGCACCCTCTATCTCATCTAGTAGGTACTCACTTAAACTAGAAGCGTCATCCTCTCTAAGATTTGGTTCTTCTAAAGGAAACCAGGACATCATCAACCTTCAGGGTTCGAACATAAGGCAACCACTATCATCCACTCAGGTCACATCATCCTCTATGATTCATTGTTCCCTATGTCTCAGAACCTAAGCTTCCAACCTTCTTGCTTGAGTCCAACTTTTTCTCTCTAGAGCTAACTCTACATCCAGCCTTACTACCAGATGTCCTTTCTCCATGAAGGATCAAGCTTTACTAGCATACCTCCACATGGGTGAGGCCTATGCTGGGACTTAGGTTTGCTCAAGATCCTTCATAGCCCCTTATGCTTATGTCATAAAACATCCATCATGATCTCTCAACCGGGGTTTCACCAAGCTATACCCTACTTGCCTAAGCCCATAGGGTAACTATAGGTTCTTCTCTAACCTCATCGAGGAAGGAGCTATCCTTCACTCTAACATGCATGACCCTTTCCAGGGTTGGGTTGCCATGGTACTTGATTATCAACTTCTCATGGTTCATATGGCATCCAAGGCATGTTCAACCAAACACTCGGTCAACCATGATATCTAACTCATCATGTCATCCTCCTTTCCAACCTTCACTTAGGGTTAGGGTTAACATCATCCTCAAAGGATGTGCCAGACTTCTACCTATAATGGAGGTCTCTACCTCCCAAGCTTAACTCTCTCTACCTATCCTCCTACCAAGGAGGCCTATCCTCAGATCTCTCTTGAGGGCAATGACAACTCATGTCATACGACCTAAGCATAAATCTATTCCTTTACTCTTACTCTATTAAGCTTATGTCCATGACATCTTATTTACATGCTTTTTATTAATTTGATGGAGGATCCCTTAATCCTTAATTTACTTTACCCATTCCACATGAGGGTGAGGAAGAGAGAGAAAATCCTAATCCTATAAATCCTTAAAAGAATTTGAGTTGAGAAAGGATGAACAAGATGAGAGAGTCCTAAAGGTATCTTATTTCGAGTCTTATCCTAAGACATCGGCCAGGCAGTCACACGATCCGGGAGTCCTCGTATTCCGACTAGCGGTGCGGAGGAAAATCTTGCCAGCCCTCGGATGTGATCCTTTTCTAGACACCTCAGTCTTTCGGAAAATCCTCTAATAACTCCCTCGGTTCTATGGAATTTGTAAAATTTAATAATTATTAATGATTAGATGGGGAACCTAGGCTCTGATACCAATTGTAACGACCCCATCTCCTAGTAACCCCCAATTAAGGGAGACCCAAAGGTCAGAGCCGTTATTCAATTAACAGGATCAAAGGTTCGACAAATAATCAATAATAATTAATAAACTTTACCAACTATACTGAAAACTGGTATAAAATAAAACTTTTATTACCTCGTGAAAAACTGGGATTTATAAACTTCTATCCATGAAGATGCTAATCTAACTAATCCTCTTGTGCACGTTACTTCTCTTTTAATTCCACATATGCCACTTTACTGTTTGTTCTTTTCATTGTACCTAAAACGCCGACAAACAAAACGTCGGTCAGTATATCTAAATATACTGGTATGTGGGGACAACCAAAATCTCACAATTATGGCTAACAATTTAATAATCACAATCAGTTATTTATCAAGACAATTTACATTTTCAATGTGTCATTCTCCACCGCTTTTGCCCTAACCCTGGCATACCCCTCTAGGGTTTCTCTTTTGCCATTGACTTTAAGGCCACCTTCTCAATCCGGAGCTTGGTGCCTGGGAGTCACCTCTCATGGTGCTCCATAGTCATGCATCATAGACCACCTTCTCATTCCCGAGCTTGGTGTCTGGGGTCACCTCTCATGGTGCCCATCGGTCTACCCTTCTGGGCCTGACCTTTTATGGCATCTTCCATCAGGGTGGCATGTAGGTGCGAGAATACACATTTCTTTATAATTGTGATAACCATAGTGACTTTATAATTTGCAGTATGAACATCCAAACTATTTAGATAGCATTCATTGCGAGGAAACATTCGGAAATCGTCGGGAAACTATAACGGTTATTCATAAGCGTAACCACATACCTTTGATTGCAGATTTGAGACTGAATTAACCAGAACATAGAAATCCTAATCAAGCAACCAATCATGCACAGAATCCTGAAATATTCATCCAATATTTTCTATCATTGATCATGGCACACAAAAGTAATAGATCTACTCGTGCCTTAGGGTTACTAGCCTTTTTAGGGTTTTGACTATAATTAGGGTTTCACTTTCTTTTTATTACTTTTATCTTACTTTTATCAAATATCCATCAAACCCTAATTATCTTGTCTTATTTCCCATTAAAGTCCTTAAGATTAGGTTTGGACCACGAAAACCCCAATTATTCATCTATTCATCACAAAAGATGTTAAGGTTATCCTTTAACAATATTTAATCTTATTTTCATACTAATAACACCATCATCTATCGGTTAAGTCTATCAAGCCTCTTTTCATTAAAGCTACTATTTTAATCTTTTTAATCCATGGAAAACTCATTATAACCATTTATCACCAATTCATAGCCCATTATGATCTAAGTCGCATATGAATTCATTTTGTCATAATTTTACCCTTTTATTCCTGGGAAAACCCTAATTACTACCTTTAGAGTATATATCCAGAATTAATGACTTTTATACTCTAATAGCTTAGATTCAACATGTTTCAACTCCACTCATCAGATTGATCAATTAAAGCCTTCAATAATCTTATTCACTAAAATTAGGGTTTCAAGGCCCATTAATGCTTATATATGCTCATGAACTCTCAATTAAGCTACTAACATGCAAAACTCATCCTTTTTATTCCTAATGTTTCTTTTTATCATTAACAGGCTAATATCAACTTTAATCAGCTATTAAACCCCATAAATCACATTAATCATACCAAAGTAGGGTTTCTTTAATCATCATTACACTAAAGTTAATAACTTCTATTAGTTTTCAAATTGCAAACATAATCAGGCTCCAATTATATTTTTAATGGATTCCTCTCATTTTTCTAAGCAACTTTCATGTATAATGCGCATCTATCCGAGCTACCGTTACATAGTTATGATTTTTGTAAGATTTTACTTACCCGGACCAATGGCAGGCTGCCACGTAGCTAAACCCATGCAACGTTGCTGGACTCCTTGGAAAACATTTCGAATTGACCGAAATGCCCCTCGTTAAGTTGGTCAGTTGTTTTATCACACGAGGGCACAAACGTCCAACACTTCTCCGCCCATCACCTTCCTCGCGATGGCAGCGAGCGGCCGCCCTAGCCGAGGTTCTGCAGCATAACGCGGCTGCCATCCTCCCTCTCCGACTCCATTGGCTATCAGGGAGAAGTCCCCTTCCTCCGGCGCTCCCCCGCGCAGCCGAGGCTGCCATGGGCACGGCCGTAATGGCCGGTATCAGGCCCTGCTTATCCATAGCGCCCAGCCGTGATGCAGTCGAACTGCAGGTTGTCGCGTGAAGCTGGATACTTGAGAGCATCATCTGTTCGTGCACATGCCTTCGAGGAACAGCAGGCCTTCCTCCAGACTACTCTGCACCTCCCCGTTACTCTAGAGAAAGCACCACTCGGGGATTAGGGTTTTGTAACCAAGAACAATGAAGAAGGAGAAGAGATACACATGGGGTCTCTTAGGAACTCGAACCAGAAGGCCAACCCCTTAAATAGGGGAGGGAAACGAAGTCATAAGTCGGCTTAAACACGACTCAAAGAGTCCTTTCTCAAAAAGAACCCAAATCTTTCCTTGAAAAGAAACCTTCTCTCTCCTCTCTATTCCTTTTGATTTTCATTATTGCATGGATAATTAGAAATACGAAAATCCTTTTCCTTATTCTCTTTATTTATGCCTTTTAAACCATTGATCATGTTTTCCCTTAGAAAATACCACTTTTTAACAAAGTCACAAAAACCATTAATAATGTATCACATTATTCTTTTATTTTTCTTTATTGGTATTTTCTCTTTCTTCTTTCTTCATTGGGACTCCTTGGATCCCAAGGAACTCTAAGAATTCGAAATTTCTTTTTAAGGAATACTCATTATCCTTAAATGCATCAATATGCATTATTCTCATTATCATGTTTTATTCCTTATTAAAATATTTCCTTTTTGTGGATTTCTCTTTATTCCTCTCTTATTTTCCTCATTAGTATTCCTTTTATTATTAAGAAACATTGGGATACGAAATCCCACTAAGGATAACTCAAAAATACCTCTTTTCACATATTTTCCTTATTTCATCAAAGTTTTCAATTTCTTTATTAACAAGGAAATACTTAATTGATATTTTCTTTTCTTATTGCCTTTTCTTTGCAACTTTGGACTCCTTGGAACCCAAGGAATCTAAGAGGCACGAAATCCTCTTTAGATTTGCCTTCTAGAGGTTTCCACACCTTTCTTATCTCAAATTCTCAGTTATTCATTAATTAATTGCATATTCTTGTTATTGGGCCCAATGGCTAATAAAGCCCACAAATCAAACAACAAGGCTAGGAAATCCATTTATTCAAAATAAATTATTTCATTTATTCATTCAAAAAAAATCTTTAATATGAGAAATTATATTTCTCAACAAATGAACCCAAAATTGTAGTTGTAACAGTGATTCTAGCCGTTGTGGAGTTACAACATGTGAAAATATATCTGTTGCAAGCTACAAAATGGCTAGTTTTCATTCTCAAGTGTTCCCAAAGGCTAAGAGACATCCCCAGCTATAAATAGGACCCCTTAGGCTTCATTCCAAGGTTGAGCATTCGTTGTAAAACTCTATGTGAGGTTCCTATTCTATAGTTGAGTGCTTCCTACAGCCTCCTCTCTCTCTAAGCTTAATCACTTGCTACATCCATTAGAGTGAGTAGGAGATTTGTAAGAGAGCTAGTCCTACATGTATATCTTGTGAGGCTCTCACTTCCACAACCTCCCTATCTCTCATTTAAATCATGAAGATGAAGGTTCTCTCTCTTGTCTAAGAGAGGTGAAGAAGAACAAGGGAAGGTGCCCCTTGGTGAAGATCAAGGCTGAAGACTTGGAGAAAGAGTGGGTAGGCCCTTGGTGAAGGAAGAACACTCCTTGCTCAAGTGGGTAAGTCCTTGGTGGAAGCTTCTCTGAGTGAAGGTGAAGCCAAAGGCGAAAGATCCAAGAAGAGTGGGTAATCCCTGCAAGGCTGAAGACTTGTGCAAGAGTAGGTAAGTCCTTGGAAGAAGGCCGAAGACTCATTGCAAAGTAGGTAAGTCCTTGGTAAGGTTGAAGACTCTTTGTATTGGATAGGTAAGTCCTTTGTTTGGTCAAGTATTGTAAGTCTTATGAATGAATATAAGAATGCAATGGTTAGGAAATCCCAGAGGTTGACTTTTCTAGGTAAGTGGACTGACATACTTCTAGTTTGAAGTGTGGAACCACTCTAAATAGCTTGTCTACTTGTGTTTGCTCAATCTCTCTCATCCTTGCTATGCATGTTTTAGTTGTACTCAAATTACATATTTAGCAACCTTATCTTGTGATATATCTTGAAGGTCTAATGAATTTTATTTAAGTGTATTCAGCTCTATTCACCCCCCTCTAGAGCATCTAATCACACATCTAAGATCCAAGAATTGGTATCAGAGCGGGCTTCTCCAAGCATACTTGAACAAGTAGGAGATGATGGGTGAATACCAAGGAGGGAGATACTTGATCAGCCTATCAATCTTTGATGGGAGTAATTTACACTATTAGAGAAGAAGACTTCAATTCTACATCCAAGGATCAAGTCTTGAGATGTGGTAAATGATGAACAGCCCATACAAACTACTAAAGACAAAGATTGAAGAATGGGATGATGCTACCTTGAAGAAAGCAACCTTTAATGCTAGAGACATGCACATCCTTTATGCCTCCATGACCCCCACCGAGTTCAATCAGATTTTTCATGTGAAACAGCCTATGAGGTATGGAGAAAGCTATGCATCACTTATGAAGGGACAGATCAAGTGAAGGAAAGCAAAGTCTACATGCTCAAAGGGCTACTTGAGAACTTCAAGATGGGAAAGGAGGAGAGGATAGACAACATGTACTTAAGGCTCAACACTATTGTGAATGGTCTTGAGGTTCTAGGTCATCCTATGTCTAGAGGAGAGAGCAACTCAAAGATCCTTAGAACTCTTCCAAAGAGGTGGGAACCCAAGGTGACTTCCATTGAAGAAGCAAGGTCACTTAAGGATGTCCCTATTGAAGAGCTCATTGGAAATCTACAAGCACATGAAACCACACTTAACAAGAGGGATGAAGTTGAAAGACAAGAGAAGAAAGAGCTAAAGAGAATGAAGAAGGCTGAAATGAAGGCTCAAATTGAAGCTATCATGGGACAAGCTTCTCCATCCTCTCAAGTTGAAGAAAATGCCATGTACTCCAAGGGTAAACTCTACAAAGGCAAGCACTTCTCCATCCATTGCTTCACATGTGGAAAGAAGGGTAACTACAAGGAAGATTGCCCACAAGGCAAAAAGACCTATCTTTATAAGAAGAAGGAGAAATGGTACTCAAGCTCAAGTGTCTCCTCCAACTCAAGCTCAAGTGAAGATTTAAGTGAAGGATCAAGCTCAAGCTCTAGTGATGAAGGAGAATGCCATTTTTCTCTTATGGCATCAACAAGTAAGGACTCAAGTGAGGTAAATCTAAACTCTTTAGATAAAGAGTCTTTGATTGCTATTATTCATGATACTTGTGCCTCTCTTAAGTCTTATAAAAGGAAAAAGAAAAAACTTGCTAGAATTGTTGATAATATGCATGTAGAACTAGATGATCTTGAACATGCTAATTCTTGATTGCTTGATGATAAAAATGCTTGTCTTAGCCAAGTAGACTCTCTTAAACTTGAAAATGATAGTTTGCTTGATAAGATTAGATTTCTAGAAGCTCAACCTATTATCCCTAGTTCTAATGAAGAGCATACTTTAATTATTGATTCTCTCATACATGATATTGTTGTTCTTAAATCTGAAAACAAGGACAAAGATTTTGTTTTGTAAGAATTAGAAATAGAAAATGCCTCCTTGCTTGCTCAAATCAACGTGCTTGAATCTTGTTCTAGTTCTACTAGTAGAGAGAATGATGTTGCTGCTCTTCATATTGATAGAGACTCTTATTTAACTAAAGCTCTTTGCTTAGAAAATGATCTTTTGCATGCTAGAGAAAATATAAATAATTTGTCTTCTACTATTGCTTCTCTTAAGCATGATCATGACAGTTTGAGATCCTCTTTGCAAAGATTCTTAGTTGGTAAGAAGAGCCTTAATGATATCCTACACCATACTACCAAATAAATTGGTAGACATGGTTTGGGGTATGATGGTAGACAAAGGAACAACAAAGGTAAAGGACCTCCAATATTCCATGGAGAATCCTCTAGTTCCAAGACTATGGGCACATACAACTATTGCAATAAAATTAGTCATTATTCTACTTATTGTCCTTTTAGGAAAGGATCCAAGGGAAACATGACTTGGGTTGCTAAGCTAACCCCTCTGGACCCAAAAATATGATTGGAAACCATTTCATCTTTCTTCTTGTAGGTACTTGCAAATGGATTGACTTGAGCCATTGAATTGCAAATTGACTTCTCAATCCACATGAGAGAAGAAATGTGAGATGTGTAGAGGGTGACAATAAGTGGAAAAGTAATGGTAAGTACAAAGGTAATGTTCCTCTTGCTTATAACCAGTCCTAACTTGTTTTTGTCAAGTTTGTGTGCACTATACATATGGTTTTTGAGTCAAAAGTAGTATTTTGTATTTCTCTTCACACTCTTGCTCAAAAACTATTTCTAATACTTCTATAGTGCATTACTAGCATGCTTAGACATGTTTGGATATGGTTTGTATTTTTAGCATGCCTTTAAATATGTTTTTATGAAATATATGTGCCTTTTGACAATAGCTTTATCGGTCGAGTATATCCTGTTTGAAACTCGACCGATAGGCACCAATGGGTGTTGCCAGCAGCTGTCATTCGGTCTAGTTGTCAATACACAGAACTCGACCGATAACACTGTGCATAGAATATACACTTGGCTTATTGAATGAGAATTTCCTTCTCAACTAGATTTTCTCAACCAATAGCCTTATTCTTTGGCACTCTCATTTGGTACCTTTATATATGCATATTTCCATGTTCTAAATTGCCTATCTTGCATACAACTCTATCGTATGAATTGTTCTAAATTGGTATATCTATATCTTGCAATTACTTGCTTTGAGTTATTTTGCAGGTTTTGATGATGATCTCTTTGGATCTCTTGGTTGTGTCTAAAATTGCTTCCGTTGTGCTCTAACTTGCTACATCTATCCAGGTATATATCTTGTTTCCATACAACCTTGAGGTTCTTAGGGGTAATCATCTTATGGTAAGGATTCATATCTAGTGAGTTATATCCTTTCATGCTTCTAAAATTGTATATCTCTTTGTTTGGATATATCTCTACGTCTACTCATAGCTTCCTTTATC
>OY856411.1:1338505553-1338535553 GCA_963693085.1 Alisma plantago-aquatica | reverse complement strand
TGAAATAAAAAGTAATGAGTTACTAACAAAAAATATTTTAAAATAAAACTAATGACGACATATTTTGAATATTTTTTTTTCGAAATAAATATAACTTATGCTATAACACGTTGTAACAATATTAAAACATGGTATAACACACAAATAACATAGATAATTTGGATAACATGGACATAACTTTTGAATCGTAATATATATTTTAACAAAATAAATACGGTTGCACTCATTACAAAAAATTTACTACAAATTAAGTTCGATATATTTTGAATAATGAAATATACAATATAAAAGATGTGATTATAAAAAATTAAAAAGGAGGAGAGAGAAATTTATTTTGCGTATAACTTTCAAACTGTGACGAAACTTTTAATAAAATAAAAAGTAATGTGTTACTAATAAAAATACTTTAAAATAAGACTAATGTCTACATACTTTGAAATGATTTTTTTTGCAAAATAAATATAATAAATGGAATAACATGTTATTCCATTTTAATAGAAGACTAATGTCGATATATTTTATATTATTATGTTATCCAAATTGTTTTATGTTATTCTCATATGCAATATTATTTTATGTTAGTATGTCATCCATACTTTAACATATTTATGTTATTATGTTATCCATATTATTTTATATTAGTATGTTATCCATACTTTAAGATATTTATGTTATTATGTTATCCATATTATTTTATGTTAGTATGTTATCCATACTTTAAAATATTATTCCATGTAATCCATGTAATATTTTATGTTATTATGTTATCCATATTATTTTATGTTATTATCACATGCAATATTATTTTATGTTATTATGTAATCCATACTTTTAAAAAATTATGTTATTATGTTATCCATATTATTTTAAAATATATGCTATTATCACATGCAATATTATTTTATGTTGTTATGCTATCCATACTTTAAAATATTTATGTTATTATGTTATCCCTATTATTTATGTCCATATTATTTTATGTTATTATGCTATCTATACTTTAAATATATATGTTATTATGTTATCCGTATTATTTTATGTTATTTTTCTATTCATACTTTAAAATATTTATGTTATTATGTTATCCATATTATTTTAAAATATATGTTATCATCACATGCAATATTATTTTATGTTATTATGCTATCTATACTTTAAAATATTTATATTATTATATTATCTATATTATTTATGTTATTTTGTTATCTATATTATTTTATGTATATTAACACATGCAGTATTATTTCATGTTATTATGTTATCCATACTTTAAAATATTTATGTTATTATGTTATCCATATTGTTTTATGTTATATGTTATTATCACATGCAATATTATTTTATGTTATTATGTTATACATACTTTAAAATATTTATGCTATCCCTATTATTTATGTTATTATACATATGGCGTAACATCGTAACATAAATTATTCCATGTTATAACAGGTTATAACAAATGGCATAACATCGTAACATAAAATATTCTATTTTATAACATGTTATAAATTTCTCTCTCATCTATTTTTACTTTTTACAGTCACATTATCTTCCCGCTTTCAAATTGTATTTTTTGTTTTTTCAAAATTTGTCAAACTTGATATTATTGGGAAGCAATTTTTATAAAAAGTGCAAAGATGTTTGTTTCGTCAAAAAATACATTACCATTATAAAGTTATTAACAAAAGTGTATTCTTTTTTTTTTCTCTTTCCTACAACATTTTTTCATGTTCTCGCATGTGTTATACTTATTTTGTAAAAATTACCATTGTCAAATTATGTCGACATTTGTATTATTTTAAAGTATTTTTTGTTAGTAATAGAAAGAAAGTTGTGTCATTCATTTTGTTATCAAAAGCACGTGACATTAATTTTTTTGAAGTACTTTTTGTAAGGAATGTAACTTTTTTTATTTCGTCAAAAAAATCATTACAGATTAAAATTTATAAGACATCTCAATTTCTCTCTCCTAATTTTTTACTTTTACAATCGCATTTTCTTTCCTCTTATATTATATATATATATATATACATATATATATATACATATATATATACATATATATATACATATATATATATATATATATATATATATATATATATATATATATATATATATATTAAACATGTTAAACTTGATCTTGTTGTAAAGTAAATTTGATAAGGAACGCAACAAAAATTATTTTGTCTAAAAATTCCTTACAATCAAAAGTTATTAACAAAAATAACTTTATTCTTTTTATCTCTCTCCTACACCCTCTCTCCCCACTCATGTTTCTCTCTCTCACATAGCCTCTAATGGGACCAATGCAGCAAATGCCTACGTGGGGCCTGTTTTCCAGTTTGGGCACTCTACAGTAGCGTACCAGACACTAGCGGACAAATGTTCGTCCGGTTCTGCCTCCCGGCGGTCGTCTACTTATCATTTCTCTTTCCAGTTTGGGCATTCTACAGCAACATACCAGACACTAGAAGTCAAATGTGTGCGTACCAGACACTAGCGGACAAATGTTCGTCCGGTTCTGCCTCCCGATGGTCGTGTATTTATCATTTCTCATACAAAATAATCACATGCATTGATGTGTCAGTCCAGCCACAACAAGGAAAAGATACTCAACTTTACATCAATTAAATAACATATGATTATGCTGCGGACCTCTCTAATGTTAGTCACTTACGCATTTTCTTTTATTTGTGTTCCCTAATACTTTTTAACTGAATTTTTACTAAGGCTCTGATAGGTTTGTCGTAACTGGTCTGGAGATCCATGACTTCTGATAAGTTACATACTTATATATAAAATACAGTTCCTGAGTTCCCTCTTAAAAAGAACGGAAACGAGTTCTAGAACAAGTAATAACATTTATTATACAATTATATTTTTCATTCTTCACAAATGACACATATAAATCATTTATGACTATAAATGTTAGAAGTCTAGACATGATTTATTGCCGAAACCATAATATAATACAACAAAATAGTACACTTTATAATCTCATTATGTAAAATATTTTACACTATAACCACCATTATCAGTTCTGTTTATAAATTAAAATATACACGAAAACTATTAAAAATAGCAAGTCCCACCATGTGAAAAAATATGATTTATCAAACATATTGTTATTATTCATATGTATACAATTCAATGTAGAAAATAATAATTAAGTATGATTGTGCAGAAATAATATAGTAAATATTAATATGACAAATCAAATTACGAATATTATTATAAAACTTTGTACGTACGAAGTGATAAAAAATATTGTAATGTGATTTCACATTACAATATTTTTCACCTTTTTCACCTTATACATACAGAGTGGGATAAGATGATGTACCATCTAAACAACCTAATCCCCAAGAGATCCTTCAGTGATATCCCCCACACGGATTTCTTCAAGGACATGGAGCAGTATGGGATCGTTATGCCTAGAGTTAGGCTTAGAGAGATAATTCTTATCAGAAGGAAACTGCCTGATTTATGGAACCTGAAGATGAACCTCGCTATAGGTAAAGATGTGGATCCCAATGGAAATAAGAGGAGATGGGCAACAAGCTGTATTAGAAACCATAACGTCGATTTCTGCTTGGCCTTCAGAACTTGTCTCAGAGCCACCGAGTATGATGAAGCTTACATTCATGCGTGCATCATAGGACTCAAGCTGGTGCAAGATCAACATCTCAGGATCTCTTCTATTGAGGTGGATAGTAGATACATACATGATGTCATATGGAATAAGGCGAAGGAACCATGGAGGGTGACCCATGAAGTTAGGGAGATAAGAAAGATTATCAAGCATGATGATGGGATCACTTGTATGCAAGCTAGCTAACTCTATTCCCAGAGAACTTGGTCGTTGGGGAGCTGGAGTCAATGACATTTTTGTATGTTCAGAGATGAGGAGATTGCCTAGACGCGTCCAGGGCTTGCTTGTGTTGGAGAAGAGAGGTATCCCTTATATCAGTATGAAGAGGAATGGTGCGACATAGGGGGTAACATGTGGCACCGTTTTGCTTATTTTCTTTTTCTGATGTTGGTTTGTGTCATTGGAAGTTTTGGCGTCTTTTATGTTTTTATACCCGAGTTATAAGAGCGGGAGATGTAATTTTTATGCTGATTTAGCCCACAAGAGGGGTGTGGGATGAATAAAAGTGACCCCTGGCTTGATTAAAAAAAAGTATGTGACAATATTTTTTTTCACTTTGTACATACAAAATGAAATAAAAAATTTATATCGTGATTATCATGTTACAATGTTCTTCACTTTGTACATACAATGAGAATAAAAATATTATAATGTAATTTCAATCACAGTACAATATTTTTTTTACTTTTTACATACAGAGTAAATAAAATTATTTTAATGTGATTTAAATCACGATACCTTTATTAGAAATAATTATACCGTACAAAATATTTTTAAAAGAGCAACATCTACACTATGACCACTTGTTGAGGTTATTATGGTTAAAACAATTTATGACTATTTACGAAGATGACTCTTTGGTTATGTCTTTTCCGTCCTTACTTATTATATATTACATAATAAAAAATAATAATCTTTTTAATGATTTTCATATTACACTTATAACAAACCAATTACGAAGAAGTGAATGGAACTTAAAGTTTCAAAAACTGATCTGTAGTTCCTAGAAAATGAGTCCAGATAACTTATGATTTACACCAAACCAATTGGAGCCTAAGTTGTATTTACTTTTCTCAAAAACTCATTAGGTATGAATAATCCTGGAACGAACATTCACCATTTACCTATTCTTAGTCTGCCTCGTCGATTCATTTTTGCTTATTTAGTTCCATCACACCAAAAAATGTTTAGTGTTATGTCATGGTTACTTTTTCTTTGTGCTACTTTTATGTGCATTCTATATACAATGAGGAAAGACAATAAATAAGACTTAATTCCAATCACTTGTAAACAATCCGTCCCAACATTGACTTGGACCAAAATTTTTAAAAAATTGAACGTGCAACTTTATATAGTTTTACAATGTGCAACCTAGAACTAGACGTAGATTTTATAATACGTACAGACTCATCGACTTGGTTGAAAAAACTTGGTTCAAATTTTAGTTTTGATTATGAGATCAGTAGTTGCTTATTTGAATGAACTGACAGGGATTCATGCCTGGCTCGATTTTGGGTTCTAATTCCCACAATCCGGTTTAGTTCTATATTTAGACAAATATGAGTATTTGTGGGTTAGACTAGTTAAAACCTAAGTTATGTAGTACTACTATTATGAAACATATGTATTACAAGTCCAATCTTGATGCAACTAGGTAGGTCAATCTAGGTTGAATGAAAATGATTTGGTGTCAATCATGTTGGCTAAATTGGACATTATTAAACCTTTGTTTTAAGGATGACAAACATTTCATTCTTATGGATATAACTTGTTATTTGAGTGTTTCAGGGATAAACAAATAAGGAAGTGGATAGTTTGAAGATCAATACAAATTGGAAGATCAACTTGCGTAGATTACTTTTATAATTGTACTCAATGTAAAAAACTTGTACAAGTATATAATGTACAAGTACATAGATATCATGTAAATCAAGCGTTAGATCTTCCCTATCCACTCACAACACTTAGATAGATCCTCCCCTAAGATAGAATCACAATTACACATTGATACACACACTTAGTAAATGATTTAACATATTGAAATAGGGACATTCTTGGTCGAAAAACTTCTCGATCGAGACACCTTCAGATGACAAAATTATCGACCGAGAAACACCTTAGTCTAATACATGAGCACTGATTAATGACCTGCACATGTAACCCTAAATCAACCCTCAGTTGACAACTTTCTCGACCGAGAGTAGACCTTCCAGCAGGTTCTATAGACGTTAGACTGAGCTAGAAAAGTGGTTGGAAGTTAGAAATGAACGTTGCAATATATTCACTCTAAACCCTCTCTCAGTCGAAGAAATTCTCAACCGAGACACACTCAGTCGACAAACTTCTCGACCGAGACAGGTCCTGGGCTGTACTTTTCAGCACTAAACAACTAGTAGTTGCAACATAATTTAAAGACACCTAACGACTAGTTGAGCACTAAGAACACCCTAGAAAGTGTCTAGAATGTTCCTAGGCTCTTGTAAGCCATTCCTATAAATATGACATGCCTTAGGACACCCAAATAACTTGTGTATACACATTGCAACTTGAGAATCATTCTTTGTGAGTAAATAAGCAAAGCTTCACTTGCGATTCAGTTTCCTTGAGCTCTACATTAGTGTCCTATAGCTTAGTATCTCTTAGCCACCACACTATCATGTTCATACATAGTGGATAGGAGATCAATACGCTTGATATAGAATCAAAGCATTGTACTCATTGGTAACATTGTTTCTTCCAATCTTGTTCCTTTTATTGTATTTTGTTCTCCTTGTCTACCCCTAGGTTGGAGGCTATTGAAAGGAGGTTTGTGGAGCTACTTTAGGTGGTGAAGGATGCTCCTGATGACTTGGAGTTACTTCAGAAGGCCGCCTCAAGGATTGAAGCTACTTCAAGGGTGAGCTTGGAGTTACTTCAGAAGGCTGCTTCTAGGAAGATTGAGGCTACTTCAGGTGAAGGCTACTTCAAGGGTGTAGGAAAGCAATTGTATTTTGTATAACATCCTCGTGAGGTAATAAAATAAGTTGTTTTCAAAATCCCAGTTGGAAACCATCGGGTAGTGGACTGACTACCTTTGATTTCTAAGGTAGGAACCACTCTACATCCTTGTGTCTTCCTTGTTTCCTCCTACTTCTTGTTTAAGTGTTTAATTATTTTTAATTAACTCTAAAAACACCAAAAAGCTCTATTCATCCCCCCTCTAGATCTTTCAAATTAGTATCAGAGCAGGTCTTCAAGGAACTTTAACAAGTCTTGAAGGATGGGGGATGGTGTGCTCAACAACTTGAACCTGGAGGGAACCTATGTATCTCGTCCACCACTGTTCGATGGAAGCAACTACAACTATTGGAAGAGAAGGATGTCGTTTTACTTTCAAGGCATTAGTTGGGAGCTTTGAAGGATGGTGTCTACTCCATATGAGCTTCCAGAAACCGAGTATGTCACATGGGATGCCAATATAGTAAAACAAGCTCAACTAAATGCCAAGGCTGTAAGTATTTTATAGAATTTCCTCATGTGAAACTGCATAGATATATGGCATAGACTTTCCATTATACATGAAGGAACCATACAAGTTAAAAATTCTAAGATTAGTATGCCTAAACAAAAGTTTGAACAGTTTCATACACAACCAAATGAGTCTATTAGTGATATGTACGCAAAATTTTCTACTATTGCTAATGGCTTAAGTGCATTAGGAAAATTCATTAGTGAAGAAGATCAAGTCTCAAAGACTCTTAGGTCTTTGCCTCCAAAATACAAGCTGAAAGTGACAGCCATTGAAGAAGCTAATGACCTCACCAAACTAAAGATGGAACATCTAATTGGCAATCTGGAAACTCATGAGGTCACCTTAGAGGAGGAAGAAAGACGAAAGCTTGAACTTTAAAAGGAAAGAAGGAAGGAAATAGCCCTAAAAGCAACAAAAGTCATCACTCAAGAAAGTGATGAAACAAGTGAAGGTGATGATGAAGAAGATGCACTTATCATAAATGGTAAGATATATAAAAGGTATAGATCTAAAAAAAATTCTAGTATTTCTTCTTCCTCTCTTAGGTGTTTCGAATGTAGCAAGAAAGGACATGTAAAAAATGAGTGTCCTAAGATAACGAAAGGAAAGAAAGTCTCTTCCAAGAAAAAGGGAGAGAAAACATACAAAGCTACATGGGATGAGTCAAGTGATGGTAGTGAAAGTGGAGAAGAAAATGTAGAGTGTCTTATGACTAAAGAAGATGAAAATGAAGACTCAAATGAGGTAAGCTTACTTGATTGTTCAAAAGAAAAATTAGTTTCTAGTATTGAAGAATTACATGACAAATATATTGATTGTAAAAAGAAACTAAAAAGAGTTACAAAAACTAATCAAGAATTGTATGCTCAATTAAATGAAAAGGAAAGTATTATTTCTAAAAATTCTACCTTGAAATCATCTTTTAATGATTGTAATACAAAGTTGCTTACTTAAGAAATGAACCATAATTTTCTTTGTCAAGAAAAGGTTGAATTGCTTGCAAAATTAAATGATCTTCAAACTCAACCTATACTGTGTACTCATTTAGATTATGATGCTATTGTCAAAGAAAGATATGCTTTATCATCTAATATAGACCAAGTAAAGTCAAATATCAAAAAGAAAATGGATGAAATTGATAAGTTACAAAAGGAAATTAGTAGCTTGAAAAATATGGTGTTTGTGATAAGATCCTAAAGGGTTCTTCTGGTCAAATTGGAAGGAGAGGTTTAGGATATGTTCCAAGAGAAAAATCTCATCAACCTAAACCTAGGAGAACACAAGCACCCAAGACCAAGGTCATATATGTACCCAAGAACAACCCAACCCAAAATCTTAGAAAGAGAAATGAAATTGATTCCATTTGTTATCACTATTGCTTGCGTCTTGGACACTATTCCTTCTCATGCCCATACAAGAAAAAGGATGTTGAATTAGTTTGGATTCCAAGACCACAAAGTTAGCAAACTTGAATATGTTTAAGTTGAGATTTGACCTAAAACTTCACTTTGAATATCATAATGTCTTGTCTCAACTAAATATACTGGTACCTTAGCACATTACAGTAATTTATGCTCAAATAGGAACAAACAAAATTGCTGAAAACAAATAGAAACAATCTCGGTCAACAAAGAGTTCGACCGAGACCCTCCTCGGTCGATAAAATATTCGACCAAGGGAATTTCTGTCTCAAACCTAACCTGCTGTAAAAATAGTAACAGTCCCACTCGAGAAAATCTTCGACTGAGACACTGTCGGTCAAACAAACAGTCGACCAAGAAAGTAACTGTTTCACGCATATATCAAGTTGTAAAATAGAAACACTCTCAGTCGACAAAATCTTTGACTGAGATACTCTTCAGTCAAAATATTTGTCGATCGAGACTAGCTTTGTTCAGTTTAAAACATTCAATTGTTAGATCTTGTAACTATATTCAGTTTGTTATTAAATGTTTCTAACTAAAAAGGACCATCACATGGGTACCAAAATCTATCTCTTTTGTAGGATTGGGTGGTTGATAGTGGATGTTCTAAGCATATGAGCGGCAACAAAAAGGATTTTCAAACATTTGAAGAAAAGAAAAGTGGAACAGTCACGTTTGAAGATAATGGAAAAGGAAAAATTGTTGAAATAGGTAACATTGGTACAAATCTTCAAATAAAAAATGTTTTACTTGTTGATGGCCTACATCATAATTTAATTAGTGTTAGTCAACTGTGTGATAGTGGCTATGGTGTTTTATTCAATAAAACTTACTGTAAACTATTAATTGAAAACACTAATGAAATCGTTTATGAAGGAAAACGACTAGAAAATCTATACATACTTAGGCCTAATTCTATGCAAGCTATTATTGGAAAATGCCTTCTTGCAAAATATGAATCCCTAAAACTATGGCATAGAGAATTAGGTCATGCAAGTTCACATGTTATCAAAAACTTAATTAAATATGATCTTCACTTGATCTCTCCCACACCCAATTCTCACCCATGCAACTTCAAGATATTGCTGCCCACTTACGTTTTGATTAGGTACCCACCTTCTTGGAAGCTTATGCCCTCACCAAGATAGGTGCACTAGACTAGCAGTCAATGGTGAAGTACTACGGTGTTGCTCCTTTACTTGTAAAGGATCCTGAGGTTGATGTCATTCTGAGGTCTTTTCAGTGAGGTGTTATCATGTAGTGAGATGCTTGTAATCACTTTGTAGTGGACTATCTTTCTTCTATGCACTTGAGCTTGTTGTCATTATTATCATAATAATAAAAATTGGTTACTTTGTGGCTTGCATTGGACGTCTTTTATACCCTTGCTTTTCAATTTGAGCATCATATTGAGGGGGAGCATCATATTCAAGAGGAGTACTAATAATAGTCTTAATTATAATGCTTGGTTATCTTTTTGAAATGACAAAGGGGGAGAAGTAATATAAATAAAAAACAAATTAAATGAGTTTCATAATCTCTTGGCTTCACATAAAATGTTGCTATATTCCTTAAAGAATTGGATACTATGTTCCACATCTCTTTGGGAATAACTTGCACACACTCCTTAAATAAGCAAGAGAATGTCTACATAAGGTAAAACTCAGGTATGGAACTCATGCTATTTAAATTCCCTTGATTTATATTTTAGAAATGTTTGTCATCTTAAAAAGGGGGAGATTGTTGGCTAAATTGGACACTATTAAACCCTTTATTTTGATGATGAAAAACATTTCATTCTTGTGGATCTAACTTGTTATTTGAGTGTTTCATGGATAAACAAATAAGGAAGTGAATAGTTGAAGATCAATACAAATTGAAAGATCAACTTGCTTAGTTTACTTTTATAATTACACTCAATGTAAAAAACTTGTACAAGTATATAATGTACAAGTACATAGATATCATGTAAATCAAGTATTAGATCTTCCCTATCCACTCACAACACTTAGATAGATCCTCCCCTAAGATAGAATCACAATTACACATTGATACACACACTTAATTGATACACACACTTAATAAATGATTTCACATATTGAAATAGGGACATTCTCGATTGACAAACTTCTCGATCAAGACACCCTTGGTCGACAAAATTCTCAGCTGAGAAACACCTTAGTCTAACACATGAGCACTAATTAATAACCTACACATGTAACCCTAAATCAACCCTCGGTTCACAACTTTCTCGACCGATAGTAGACCTTCCAATAGGTTCTATAGACGTTAGACTGAGCTAGAAAAGTGGTTGGAAGTTGGAAATGAACGTTGCAATATATTCACTCCAAACCCTCTCTCAGTCAAAGAAATTCTCAGTCGAGGCACACTCAGTTGACAAACTTCTCGACCGAGACATGTTCTGGACTGCACTTTTTAGCACTAAACAACTAGCCATTGCAACATAATTTAAGGACACCTAACAGCTAGTTGAGCACTAAGAACACCCTAGAAAGTGTTTAGAACGTCCCTAGGCTCTTGTAAGCCATTACTATAAATAGGACATGCCTTAGGACACCCAAATCACTTGTGTATACACATTGCAACTTGAGAATCATTCTTTGTGAGCAAACAAGCAAAGTTTCACTTGCGATTCAATTTCTTTGAGCTCTACATTAGTGTCCTATAGCTTAGTATCTCTTATCCACCACACTAACACGTTCATCCATAGTGGATAGGAGATCAATACGCTTGATATAGAATCAAAGCGATGTACTCATTAATAATATTGTTTCTTTCTTCCAATCTTGTTCCTTTTATTGTATTTTGTTATCCTTGACTACTCCTAGGTTGGAGGCTATTGAAAGGAGGTTTGTGGAGCTATTTCAGGTGATGAAGGCTACTCTCGATGAATTGGAGTTACTTCAGAAGGCTGCCTCAAGGATTGAAGCTACTTCAGGTGAAGGTTACTTCAAGGGTGAGCTTGGAGTTACTTTAGAAGGCGGCTTCTAGGAAGATTGAGGCTACTTTAGGTGAAGACTACTTCAAGGGTGTAGGAAAGCAAATGTATATTGTAGAACATCCTTGTGAGGTAATAAAATAAGTTGCTTTCAAAATCCCGGTTGGAAACAATTAGGTAGTGGGCTGACTACTTTAGATTTCTAAGGTAGGAACCACTCTACATCCTTGTGTCTTCCTTGTTTCCTCCTACTTTTTGTTCAAGTGTTTAATTATTTTTGATTAACTCTAAAAACACCAAAAAGCTCTATTCACCCCCCATCTTAATCTTTCAGATCTCTGGTTCCAAATTAAAATCATGGTCATAATTATGGATTTGAAGAGAGTTAATGAAATGTAGTTCAGTTGATTCCAGGTTTGGTTAAAAAAATCACTCAATTATTTCTTACCTAGAACCGGCCCAAACCCATGATTTTGACAATACAAATTTATTCGAGAATTGTCTATAGTTTTATGAATTATGGTTGAACAAACATTACAGTGATGCATAAATATTCTAATATTTGTAAATTAATAGTATATCCATATTCTTTACAAAAATGTGACTTTTAATGGATGCTAATGAGTAATTAGTATAATAAAGAAGGGTTATATGTAGAACATAAAATTTTCTAATAGCTGTTCACCACTAATCTAAATAAAAAATTGCCTCTCTCTCTCATCTCTCATTAATTCTCAAGAGATACCATTCTCTCTCTCTTCTCTTAGTGTTCAAAAAGGAAGCATGGCGGCGTGACCTCACTCTGTGGAGAACTGGAGATGACCTCGATCAAGACCAGCAATCAAGGGAAGAGAATCACAGTGACCAAAAGAAACAATTACTAATATCATCTAGAGTAGAACCGATGAGAGGGAAGAGAACCACATTGACTCTTTGATATGGATGATGGAGTTTGAGAAGAATTGGGAAAGGGATGATATAAATCAGGGAAGGTGGATAACATTGGTGATGGTTGGGAGGATAAGCACCAACACAAAATATTTTATATTTATAAAAGAACAAGAGAAGAGATGACCATAGAGGATGAGATGATGCATGGAGAGCGACCTAGATAAGAAAGGAAGATGTCCACCCATAGGTTGAGGTTCCCACATTCTGTCCCTAGAAACCTGATCGATGGTCTAATACCATGTGGAAAATATGATGAAAGGAAAATGAGATATATTCCCCTTGATAGAAGACAATCTCATTGTTTATATATAGAGAAGGAAGCAAGTACAAGAGGAGTGAACTTAATCCTAATGGACCAAAACAATTAGACCTATATGACATTATAAACTAAATAACAATAATTTTAATATATCTCAATACGTTTCAATTGAAAAGTTATTTATATTTGATTACCTCATTTGCGACATATCCAAACGCTTACGAGTTTGATTTATGTGTTAATATGTTGTGTCGATTTGGTTCTGACTTAGCCTTCCATCTTATTTTCCACACGGTCCTAGAGCACGACCATGACCTTAGGGACAACAAGCAGGAGCCTCGGCCTGCGGGAGGACATCTTCCTTTCTTATCCGGGCCGCTGTTCAGGCATCATCTCATCCTCTATGGTCATATCTTCTCTTGTTCTTTCATAAAAATATTATATTTTTTGTTAGTTCTTGTACTCCCAACCATCACCAATGTTATCCATCTCTCCTGTGTCATTCCATCCCTTTCCTAGTTCTTCTCAAACTCCACCGTCCATAATAAAGAGCCACTGTGGTTCTCTTCCCCCCTCACCAATTCTACTCTAAATGATATTTGTAATTTTTTCTTCTAGCCAATGTGATTCTCTCCCCACGATTGATGGTCTTGAGCAGACTCATCTCCATAGAGCAAGGTCATGTTGCCATGCTTTCCTTTTGCACACTAAGGAAATAGAGAGAGATAGACAATGATATCTCTTGAAGATGAATGTGAGAAGAGAGAGAGGCAATTGGTTATTTAGGTTAGTGGTGAACAATTATTAGAAAATTTTATGTTCTACATATAACCCTTCATTATTATAGTAATTACTCATTAGCATCCATTAAAAGTCTCATTTTTGTAAAAAAAATTGGATATACTATTAATCTACAAATTTTACAATATTTATGCATCACTTTAATGTTTGTTCAATCATTATTCATAAAAGTATAGACAATTTTCAAATATATTTGTGTTATCAATATCATGGGTTCGGGTCGGTTCTAGGTGAGAAGTGATTGAACGATCTTTTTTAACCAAACTTGGAATCAACCGAAGTGGATTTCATCGACTCTCTTCAAGCCTATAATTATGACCATGATTGTTAATTTAGAACCCGGGATCGACAAAAATTCATTGTCATTCAACCTAGACTGACCCACCTAGTTGAATCAAGATTGAAGGTATAATATATATGTTTCATAATTTTGGTACTACTTCACTTAAATTTTAACTAGCCTAACCACAAATACTCATATTTGGCTAAATATAGAACTAAATCAGATTGTGGCAATTAGAACCCAAAATCAACCCAGGCATGAATCCCAATCAGTTCATCCAAACAATAAACTATTAACCTCATAATAAAAATTAGAATTTGAACCAAGTTTTTTGACCAGGTCGACGAGTCCGTACATATTATCAAATCTACGTCCAGTTCCAGGTTGCACATTATAAAACTATATAAAGTTACATGTTTAGTTTTTTAAAGTTTTCGATCCAAGTCAGTATTGAGTTGGATGTTTGCAAAAAAATACCGTGATTGGAATCAAGTATTATTTGTTGTCTTTCCACATCGAATATAGAATGCACATAAAAGTAGCACAAAGCAAAAATAACCATGAAATAACACAATGCTTTTTGGTGTGATGAAACTAAATAAGTAAAAATAAACTGGTGAGGCAAACTAAGAATAGGTAAATGGTGAATGCTTGTTCTAGGATTATTCATACCTCATGAGTTTTTGAGAATAGTAAAAGTGAATTAGTAAAAGTTCGGTTAAAAATATTAAGGAACACAAGGATACATGTCTTTACAACTCTATGAATAATCACAAGTGACACGTGTGACTGTGTGCTTTTCATTCCAATCACTTGGTCACCTATATTAAATGTTTGAAAAGTATTTTCATAGATAATCCTCAAGCCTTCTCAAGTGACATGTGTGGCTATGTGCTTTTTACGTGTGTGCCTGTGTGCTTTTCCAATCACTTGGTCACCTATATTTAAATATTTGAGAAGTGTTTTCATAGATAACTCTCAAGCCTTAGAACTCATTTGGTCACCTAGTTTAACTATTTAGGTTGTTTACACTTTTTTTCTACTTTTAGAAAACAATTTAAGATGTGGTAGGCATCAACTACCCTATAAATAAGCACTTGGCCTTCAATCACTTGGTCACGTCTATTTAACTATTTGAGATGTTTTTCTTCTTGATAATAGATTCGAAAGACATGAGCATGGACCGGTATGGGCATGATTTGACAAATATTTTTGACCTTATAATTTAAACTAAACTTAATTAACATGAACTATATTGAAAATTTTGGTTCGGATTTTTATTTGGCACGAGTCATTCCATGATAAACCAAGGGCTAAAAAACTCAGGTTGCCACCAACATTTAACTATTTGAGTTGTTTATTTTTTTCCCGTTGACTGGGTTGACATGGTTCGATAAATTTTTCAACCTTATAATTTAAACCAGACTCAATTCACATAAAAAACATTGATGGACCTAGCTGGAAATTTTGGTGCAACTTTTTATACGGCCTAGATGATGCCCAAAGTAAATTCAACCCTGAGAACTTATTTTTTCAAACATTTTTAACTATTTAGGTTGTTTACTTATTTTTATCCTTCAAGAAAACAATTGAAGATGAGATAGTCATCGATTGACCCAAAGTGATTTGATTAATTCTTTCAACTCATTATCAAAGTTAGACCTAATTCACATAAAATGCAATAATGACTATCTATAAATTTTGATCCATATTTTCAGCTAGGACCTTGGTAACCTGAACTCAAACACTAAGATACCCTCATATCCATAACATACATATACTATAGCTACATTTTACCTATAATGTGCATCTCCCATATAATAATTTGACTGCAAACTTTATAAATTATTTTTACCTACTATTTTAATTGTTAGTCATACTGTAAGGCTATAGAAAACACATGGCATTGTATGCCTAAGTGACATGTAATAATTTGATATTTAAGTTGTAAAAATATAACCTTATAACATAGATATGTTTTCACTTTAACTTTGTTCTAAAAATCATCTTAATCATGCATTTTTGGACAATTCATTAAAAAACAATGTGCATGCTGAAGAAATTTCAAAAATTATTGAATAATTTTACTAGATCCTATAAAAACATGGGATGTGTGTGATTTATAAAGATGTATAATCTATATCCTTTTTAGGGAACACTTCAAGATGGGATGAACGTAAATCACAGTGGCCAAATCCAACTGATGTCACATCTGGCATAAACCCGAGTCATACCTGACTCATATAAGCTAGATTGATCAGTTGAACTGAATTTTTTTGTCACAAACTTTTATACAGGCCAATTCAAGGATAATTAAAAATAAACCCAAGAATCAAGATGCATTGCACACACACACATATATATGGTGTTATATGTATGAGGCAGTCAATACTGAAAACTAAAGAATGGTATCCTGATGGTTAGTGGGAAGTTGTTTAAGCATGTCAATGTTCTGTCAAACACGTGAATCCAACTTGGTTTACATTAAAAAATTGTTGTGAATGTGAATTTTATAAACCTGAATCAGATCCAAGTTTAAAAGTTGGTGCCTAAAATGATTCCAGAATGATTTTGAGTTCATACTCTATCAAGTCAAGTTAGTTTAGATATGATAAATTGAAATAATCAATATCTTGATAAGATTATAGTTTAATAGATATCATGAGTTATTAACCACATAAAAGATAACATAAATATCATTCTATGTCAAGTAATATGATATTCATTGAAATATTAGTTGCATGCTTATAAAAAATATAATTCGGTCTTGGATTTTGAATAAACTTTATGAATTTTGAAAGAAAAAGAAGATTCTACATAGATATTTTTCATTATGTGATATATTAAGAATCTCCATAGTGATGAAATGTGAATGAATGTGTATATAATTATGCTTTAAATACACATTACCATCACAATTTTAATAAAAATTCTTTTATTTATAATATTTGAAGTATGACACAGATATCATTTAGATATACATTGAGAAATAAGTAGAATTGAGTGTATATGCTTATATATGTCAAATATGTCATCTGAGTGCTTATTTGTAAATAAACATGCTTTGCACGTGCTGACTTGCTAGTAAAAGAAAACACATAATTGATGAACATTATATATTTAATTGATGTAAAAGTTAATTAAATTAAATGATGACTATTGCTTCCTTGGCCAGACTCACGCATTAGTGCTTGTGATTGCTTTATATACACATAGTCGTATGGAGTATATGGTTGACATGAAATGAGACAAAGGACTAAGAGGAGAGGATTGGTTGTATATATTTTATTTTTTGATTTTCAATCAACTGACCACAGGGAATATGCACGACACACTACGTAATAAGTGGTTTAGGTTTATTACTCGCATGCTCGCACCATGTATTCTTCACATAAGATCACTATACCTGAACCACTTATTTATGTGGTGTGATGTGCATTTTCTTGATTGAACATCCTCTTCTCTCAATCTTTTTTCTCATTTCATGTCAACCATCTTCCAAAATGAAACTCTACTCATTCTCCACCACATATTTGAGGGTATAACAAATAAAATACGTATTTTATTTATAATATCCTCAAATATGTGGTGGATAATGAGTGAGTTTCCTTATGGGTTCCAAAATGGGTCTATATAACAAACCTCATAAAATAATTGCATGCATTAATATGTGAGTCTGGCCACAAGAAGGAAACAATAGTCATCATTTAATTTAATTAACTTTTACATCAATTAAATAAGGAATGATCATGTTATTGACCTCTCTAATGTTCGTCACTTATGCATTTCCTTTTAGACACATCTTTGTGTTCCCTAATATTTTTTAATTGAACTTTTACTAATTCTCTTTTACTATTCTCAGAAACTCATTAGGTATGAATAATCCTAGAGCAAACATTTACCATTTACCTATTCTTAGTCTGCTTCGTCATTTTATTTTTACTTATTTAGTTTCATTGCAAAAAAATATTGTGTTATATATATATATATATATATATATATAAATTTCAACTCTCCTTCTGAACCCTGTAAATAGATATACTTTAAAATTTCATATACTTCCTCTTCGTCATTAGTTGTTGATAGAAAATTGAATAATCAATATGAAATAAGAGAGAGAAGCTACATATTTTAATTTTAGCTCTCCTTACTTTTCTAGATCTGCTACTATTTACAAATACTTTGAAGCTTTCATATACTTTCTCTTCGTCATTAGTTGTTGATAGAAAATTAAATAATGATTAGGAAATAAGAGAGAGAAGTTTAACAAAGTTTGATTTTTACATGAGAGTGTGACCGCACATGTTGGAAGAACATCCTCCGTTGTTTTTAAATTTATTGCTCTCCACTTGGTACAATATTGAGGACTACCATCCATGTTATTGGACTAGTATCTTGGAACATAAAATTATTATGGGCATGTTGCCTGGCATACAATAATACTACACTGAAGTTGCATGTTGCCTCACATTTTCCTCACCCTAATGTCGTCCTTGCAGACCCGTCATCATCACAACTTGACAGATTGTTTCTGAACATATTTGCCTAAAGATTCCTATACGGATATCAACTTGTTTTGACATGAGTTTAATTTTGAAATGTGTTATATAACATCATAATAGAAACCAAACTCAATTCACATGGGGGGAGAGAGAAGTCAAATCATTATTCTTTATGTTTGTGGAATGCAACATGGTGATAAGTTGTGTTCTTTGTACCTAGTATCCCTCCACTATCAGATCTAAAGTTTACTACACTCATCACATGTTCGTTTGATGTATTTTGATATCATCTAACATGACCTTGAATAAGGGTTTCCATATAGGTGACATTCGGGTGCATGGAGACCTGTGGGGATTAAGTGTGAGTATTGTAGATGGGATTTGTCCCTCCTACAGAAGGTTGATATCCAAGTCACTTGATAAGCAAGTCTGAGAAATGTATGGACATACTCATGTTACTCAATATATGATATGTGATCTCATATGAATCTCAAATAGTCTACTCTAAATCAAGGAACATGGATTGAACGTTGATGAGGATGATGATTCCATGCCTTGAGTTCAATCCAAATATAAGAGACAAAGGAACTATACAATCATGGTAGAACTGATCACAGATTGTAGGCTGAAGTTGTTCTCCAACTTTCTGAATTACTTGGGTTGGAATGATATGTTTCTAGATATCACTCATTGCTTGTAATGTCATTAGTTACTTATGGACATTCACGGTCAACGTAATTCAGGACCTATAGCGTCACACGCATAGGATGCACTTGGAATATGGCTTTATTCATGAATGATATTTCATTATAGTACTAAAGCGGTTAGGTATTCAATTTGAACAACTATGGTTGGAAATGACTGAATGGACTATAAACTAACCGGTTCAAGTGTTAAACTGATCGATTCAAGTGTCAAGTCAACTGGAAACAACATTGGCTGAACAATGATTAAACTAGGATATGAGCCTACTGGTTCACTAAATGAATCGACCAGTTCAAGCTCTGATATGACCGGTTCAAGTGTTGAACCATCGGGTTCACTAGTCAATTCAATTGGATCAAGGGTTGATGTTGACATCATATTTTGCATTAACCAAATATTGAATGCCAACATAATTCAAAATAGGAAAGCTATTGAATCAACCGTTTCAAGACATGAACCGACCAGTTCACCTCTAAACCGACAAGTTCAAGTCATGAGCCAAGAAGTACATCTATGATCTGAACAGTTGAACAGTGGACTAATTGGTTCACCATTTGTAGGATCTAAAAAATTCATGAATTCCCTCTCTTCAACTACCAAATCGACTGAAAACCCTGACCCTGACCCTCCAATAAATAGAGGGGTATTGTGTAACATCCCTAACCTGGGTTTAGGGATAACCCTATTTGTTTGTCTTAAATAAGTTTCTTAGGACCTTAATATAATCCTCTAAAGTGTTTTGTTATCAGGTGACAAACTTATGTTTCAAGTTTGGTCCTGTTTGAATAATGTTTGAGCAATGTTATCTTATTTTGGACCAAAATACAATTTACCCAAGATGAGGGGTTACATTGAAATATGTCACATGTTGAATGTGACTTAAGTGTTTTAGTATCATAAGAGAGAGAATGATGCTAACTGGTGACTTGTGGAAAGCCTAAATTCCAAGTTTGAGCTTGTTTGAATAATGCTAGTGCCTTGTGTACCACTTTTGGTACAAATTGTAATTTACCAAAAATGTAGGGTTGTTATGCAAATTACCACCTCTAGAGTGTCCCTACTCCCTCTATGTATCATTTAGAGGAGAGATAAAGAAGGAGACACCATGTTTGAATCATCTTTGAGTGATGGTACTCTTGGTGATGAAAAGACCAAGAAAGGATTGAATGTAAAGCCTTTATATGAGTTGTGTCGAGTTGTAGACTGGGAGTGCCTATCAGCCAAGGAGCCATAGAGGGGATCCCATATCAGTTTGTGGAATCTTAGAAAAGTCCATGACAGCCTAAGAACCTCAAGGAGGTGACCCATGACGAGTTAGATGCTCCTTGCAAAAAGTTGTATCAGTTTGCATAATTTGTGAGATAAAGATGAGATATCTTATCCAAAGAGATAAGTAATGGCCGACATATCATCTCTAGATTATCCCCAAGTGTTTTTCATGTCAATATAAATGTGAGTGAATGCATGTACACGTGTCAACCATGCATGGCCACGTGTCACCTAGTAGCATATGGTGATGACACCTCTCATACACTCTCTCTCATGAACCCCAAGTATATATACCTCTCCTTTCACCTACTAATGAAATTGTATAAACCCTACAACTCTCTTTCTTTGAGATATCATGCATACCCTCTTAGATATTGTGCATAGTATCTTAAGGAGCAAGGGGAAATTGAGCACTAAGTGGAAGGTAATGTCATGGTCATCTTCAGTATTGGTTGAAGTATGATTCTTGGGTTATAGTTATTCCTTTCTTTTCTTCCTCACCAAGTTCTTAAATATGGTGATTCCTGTATATGGAGGAGTTGTGAATGAGACTTGGACTTTTGATAAGTCATCTTCAACCTTAGGAACGTGAATCTTTAGAGCTTGGAGCTTTGAAGTTATTCTTGACACGGGTTATATAACTTGAACCCAATCTTGTTATTATTCACCTTCAATTTTGTTATAATTGTTGATCTACTATCAATTACAAACTCTCTTGCATAATTGATGAATCAATTAGTGACATAGGACTATTTTCCATGAACTAGAATAGTAAGAATAATAATCTAGAGGTTGATGATGATGACATCATCAAGGTCCAACCCGATATTGGGTTGAAACACCTCTAACCTGATATGGTGAGGTGAATATACCCCTAGCATGATACAATGAGGATGCATATATCTTATACGCAATATGATGATGAAGTATATGCTTTGTGCACAATATGGTGTCAAGCATACACCATGTGAATGATATGAGATCAAGTATACACCCTATGCATGACATGGAGTCAATCATATGTTCCAACCTGATATAGTAAACCCTAGAGGATAAGTAACCTGACATGTTGATATGAACACACCATAAACACAATATGGTGAGGAGTGTATACCTCATGGGAGATATGAGTAATACATATACACCATGAGCATGATATGGGGTCAAGTATTCACCTCCTACACGATATGGTGTTAGGATTATACCCTAACCTGATATGGGTTGAAACCCTAGATGGTGATATGAAACCCAATATGACAAACCCAAGATGATGGGTAACTCTATATAGATATGAGTGATACCTCATGAATGATATGAGTGATACCTACATACACCTTGTGCACATTATGAGGTCACACCTCATGCACAATATGGTTTCAATTGTATACTTTAACTGATATAGTATTGAAACCCTAGATGGTGGAATGAAACTCGACACACCCCTATCATTTTGTGAAAAGGGTTGTTTTTGAAGCGCTCAACTAGATATCCATCTTGTTATTCAAATATATGGTAGAACTGATCCTTTGAAGGTATGAAAACATATGAGCATAATAGTCTATCCAATATGCTAACACGATATGTTAACCAATATGGTGACCCGATATACCAATCTAATATGGTAATCCGATATAGAATTGTGTATATACTACTAACATGATACCATGATGAAGCACATATCCTATGCACGACATGGGGATGAAGTGCACACCTTATACACAATATGGTATCAAGTATACCTCTTATACATGATATGAGGGCAAGCTTTCACCTTATACACGATATGAAGCTAAGTATCTCTAACTTGAGATGATAAATTCTAATTGATTAGACAACCCAATATGGGTACACGTTATGGTAATAGGGGACACACCGTAAACACGATATGGTGATAAGGCAACACCACATGCCCAATATAGATGCACGATTTGATGATAAGGTTGCATATCAAGCATGACATGGTAGCAAACACACACCTTGATGTTTGATGTGGTGGGAATACCTCAATCTAATGTACTTGATTGAGTGATACATGTTATGTGCTATGTCAAAAGCTACCTTAGGATGTAATGAGTTTAATGTAATTTGATAATTGTGAGCCAATGTACTTTGAGAGAAGGATTGAGAAAAAGTATAATACAAGTAACATCCTAATAAGGATAAGAGAGAAACTTTTACATGTGTAATAATCATGTTAATAAGCATGCATTGAAACTCCTAAAATGAGTGGAGTATGAATTAGAGTTTGATTCTTGATCATATGATCTTGAATCCTTAATTTGTTAATAAAGGGAAAATCCTAACCTTAATGAAAGGTGATGGTATGCACCTAAAACCCTAAATGATTAGATTGAGGAACCCTAAACCTAATCATGGGAAGAATGTATTTCTCTTATATCACATAGTGATGATGTGAATTTGAAACCCTATTCGGTTAAAATGGGAAATCCTAACCCTAATATTGGGAAGGATGTATTTCTCTTGAATTGCATGGTGATGTCTTATACTGCTATCATTTTTATCATGAAGTGCAGACCATTCATGAATCATGAGATGATGAGCATAGCCTGGTATGAGCTATGATGTTTTATATGATACAGATTTAAATGAGCCTTGTGAGCCATGTTAAATATTTGTACAATAAGAATAATGATTATACAGTCTGATATCTTAAAAGATAGTTGTTGCCTAGTGAGAGGTGACAAGATATTTAATGGACCATGTGAGCTATCTGAAATACTTGTACAACAAGTGTGATGAATACCTTGGTCTGAGGACCTAGATGTAACAGTTACCTGTTACAGAGGTTACAATGTTCAGTGATCATCTAAGGGTTTGAATACCTAGATTCAACAATCATGATGGTGATGATGTTAAGGGATGAGAATTCCCAGTAACGTGATAAGGGACTGAGATCCTGAGTGTTATACATTAATGTTCCAAATATTATAAAAGTACTACACTTTTCTTTATAGCATCTATTATAATTCATGTTTGAAACTTGGTTGATGCTAAAAGTTACTGTAATGCACCTAATTAATCAATTGGAATCTCATCATGTAGTTTCCCTGACCATAGATCCATTCAGTGTCAGAAATTACTGATGATGAAATGAGTTTAACTCAGAGAGGATGTTTTTGAATATGCAGGGGTGAAGGATGAAGTATATCCATACGTCCTAATGAAGAATGAATGTATCACTTTCCTTATTTATCCCAGGATGATGCGAATCTCTCGCCCAAATGAGGAATTGATGTATAAATTCTTCTTCATTATTATGATGTGTTGTTGGGATTGATGATAATCTCCTGATTAGGTGAGGAATTGATGTATAATATTCCTTATCCTTATAATCTGGTAAAGTTGAGTGGTATTCTCCTGAAGAGAGTGCATGATGCAGCTATAACTCTATAGCGAAGATACCAGTATACCCTGGTAAGCTAATTGCAGTTGACACAAGATGTCCTGCCAGTAGATCACACAAGTTGTCATACTAGTTGTCTCGTATTGACTGGGATGAGTGAGGTCTTGGAAGCTGGCTCTTTCATTGACCTTGTATGGTATCGATTTCAACTTAGCAGTGGTTGATTGGAGTATGAATGGTATACTTCGTCTCCTCAGGGCATAAGTGTGATTGTAATATGTAATCAGTTGTGTAGTGTATTTGCTTAAGGATCGAATACAGAAGACATTGGTTCATGTATACTTCTTTCATAGATCTTAATTGGATAGATGTTATACATGTTTCTTTATATTCCTTGTAAAGTGAATAGATGATTTATTTCTCTATCATAGATAGATGCATTACTTTAATAGAAGAGATCACTCTATTCTACTTATAATAGTGATTAATCTTACTTATTGCCATAAAAGTACCTCTTCTCATTTTTATATAGTTTACATGTGATAATAATATTGTTAGTGGAGAGTTATATCTCTCGCTGGGACAATTGTCTCACCCCGTGGGATCCACATTTTTTTAGGTGGATGTGCACGAGGGGGTAGAAACCATATTACAGAGGGAGAACAACAGTAACAGGGACAACAATAGTAACTCAGGTTGAGTGTACTGTCTGTCGTGTCTTGTAGATAAAAGTCATATGTGTCATCTCTGTACTCTTAGGTCCTTGTATTTAGTACATGATGGTTTCATAAACGATCTGAGATTTTGGCTTGATTGCCTTAAGGGTTTTATGTTGCTTATATATAGGTTTTGGCAAAGAAATTGTTATATGTTATCCTCAAGATGAGATGGTACAATGTGAACCATGATGTATATAAAGTTTGGTTATTTCTTTAAGAGTTTCCTGGAAATGGATCTCTTTGTAAAATGGTTTTAATTTTTTGTGATTTTCATTAATCTACTGTTTATGGGTATTGCACAATTATTACTGGTGATGGCTTGATTTGATGTCAGGTCGTCACATATTGGGGGCTTTCAAGACACAAAAATAAGCTTTGACAATTGTTGTCCTTTCTGGTCCTTGTAACTAAGAGAGCCCGAGGAAGTCCAACCTATAAATGGGAGTGATAACAAGGAAGAGACCATTGGGAGAGAGAATTAACCCTAACAGTTTGATGTTTGAAGGGACAAATCATTCTTGTTGGCTTTGGTAACGCAATGTGGAGCTCCAGGTGGTCTACGTGGAGTACTCTAAAGGTTAGGAGGCTGTTGCCTTCCTCTAGGAGGATAAAGTCAAGTTTTGTCCATGGTGATCAACTAGGAGGCCACTTTTGACATTGTCTAGGTGTACTTGGAGAAAAGTGCACACTACTACAAGGGAATTGTCGCTAGACTTGCACCAAGATCAGGTATAACCTTGAAAACTTTCCTTCCAAGTTACATTGTTGTTGACACTATCTCACTGGTTAGGAAATGAAACATTAATATTTTATTTCTACTACCCAGATTTTCTAAAAGTGGTATCAGATCCACATCAATTTACGGTGTATCTAGATTTAGATTGATATGATCGGATTTATTTTCATTACATATGATGTGAATATTAAAATGATTAATGTGCATATCCACCTAAATACCACGTACGATCCCAATTCATATATGTATATATATATATACTAAAATTAGTTTTGATGGTGGATGTTAGCATTGTTATGGACAATAATCCTAGATATTTGTCCATGGTTTTGGTTGTTTATTCCTGTTTATATCTTGATTTACATACTAAGACTCTCTCTTCTTTCCATATGCAAAAGTATTAATTCTCTCCTTCCTATTCTCCCCTTGAATGTAATTCAATATTTCTCTATTAACTTGAAATATGTAAATAGGATTAGGATAGCTGTTATTATTGTTATGACAAAGAAGACGCTCTATTCTAGAAAAAATGATCAACTAGAGGATCGAGGAGGATGGAAAAAAGGAGGAGGTGAACCAAACAACTGGTGTCTCAACTGATCAACTGGAGGTGTCCAAACATTAGACCAGAGGCCATATTATCGATCTAACAGACCAACCGACCCACCAGGAAGTAAGCTGATCGGTTCAAGTGTTGAACCGGTCAAACTAGATTGGTATGAGCACGAATCTTCACCAACAATAGGTTGCTACATGTGATGTAGACATTAGGTGGCAGTAATTCCTTGTGGATCTAAAGAATTACAGTAGTAGAGCCATAACCATCACCTTTTTTTTATAATTGCATGTTTTTGTTTGTGGGATATATCATGTATATGATATGTACTATAAGTATGCAGTTATTGGATATGTATATGTATTTATATATAAAATTCATTAATATAATATTAAGTCTCAGATGCTTTCCATAAGCAACACACATGAAAACCTTGTTTGACAAAGTGTGGTGTGTTGTCCATCTCGTGGAAGTGTGATGGTAGTTATGTGGGTTTTCCAAGCAAGGTGCATCACTATCGTGTTGGCTTTTGGGTCATACTTAACTAGGTGACATTAATGAGATTAAGTACCCAGAAGCACGCATATGACTATGTAAAAGAGTTGTGCATACCATCTATCCAAGAATTGCATGAGATGAAATTGGCAAAAGTTGCCTACCATAATAATTGGTTATGAACGCTGGTGTTGGCCGGGTAATAGCCCATTTTTTGGGTTTTGGTTCACCAGAAGTTTGTACGCTGCAATCTTCTAAATTGATAAGTGATGGTTATCAATTTAAACAAAATAGTGGGAGCAGTAATTAATTAAAGGCCTAATTAATATCATCTATGTTATCAAATTAAATTAATCAAAAGTGTTCTAATAAAGTGTAAATTTCTTTGTAGAAACAAATGTCAAACAAATCATCGTTGTGATTAGTTCTTAAGAAGAACAAACTAAACATAACAAACTTCCATGACTGGTTCTGGACATTGAGAAGGGTTTTCAATGATGAGCATAATCTCTATGTTTTGGATACACCAGTGCCAGAGGAACCTGATCCCGATGCGCTTAGGACTGAGGTGGCTGCTTATTGGAAGCATGCCAATGATACCTTAGATATTAAGCACGTTATGTTATGTTGTATGAACTATGAGTTGCATAAGCAACATGAAGACATGGGGATTCTTGAGATAGTCACACTGAAAAGATCTAGAGGGGGGTGGATACATCTTTATAAAATATTTTAACAAATAAAAATGGTAAGCAAGAAACCAAAGATGAGACATGATTTAGAGTGGTTTTGTCTACGACGTCAGTCTACTACCTAGTTGGTTCCAACTAGAATTTGCAACAACCAATTTTATTAATTTATCTATTAGGACAAATTACAAAATAGATGTTGTGACTAAACTCTATTGTTTACCAACCACAGAACACACCAACCAAGTCTCTTCTTTGACAGATGTGGAAGAGCACCAAACACATCTTCTTTGATGTACTGGGAAGAGCACCACAACACCTCTTCTTTCACAAACTTAAAAGAGCATCGGATCACCACCTTTTCTTTGACGGCTGATGAAAGAGCACATGTAAAAGACTCCTTTCTATGAAGACTTGGAAAAGATCCTCTCTTAAGAGTATCCCAATCAAGTTACATCAATATAATGATGATGAGAGAAAGGAATACACCAAGTAATCTCAATAATATCCTTATCAATCAAGGTTATGGACCAAAATACAAGTAATACATCAAATTTGAGTGGTGTTAGGTTAAGCTAAGGCAAGTACACAAAATGGCGGCTATGAATGATTGCAAGTACGGTCTTATAGCTCAATTTTCTCAAGATCTCATGTATTCAAGTGTGCAAGTTATGAGTGTCCTATGACCACTGCTATCTATAGGAATGAATTATAAGTGTCTAGAATAACTTAGGGGGGTGTCTAGAGTGTTATAGGATGAGAAATAGTCATTATAGTTGAGTCAATGTAGGTGCAATGGATAATTTGGTCATGAATGAAATTAGCATTCCAGAAACCTCTCGGTCGGTAACATTTTTGACTGGATGTGTCTCGATCGAGAAATTCTTTTACCAGGTTTGGTCTAAGTGTTAAACTTGGTTCTAATGGCTATATTCATTCTAACTTCTCGACCAAATGGTTTAACGGTCTTTCCTTGATCCACAAAATCTTCAACCGGGATCGTCTCGGTCGACAAAATATTCAACCAAAAAGAACCTAGGGCTAAATATTTTTCAATGTTCTTCTGGTTCTCTAATTCCTCGACTGAGGAGAGTCTCAGTTGACAAATTCATCGGCCGAGGTTGTCTCGGTTGACAAATTTTTCGACCAAAAATTTCCCTGTAAATAAGTTCAATTTTTTTTGGAAAAACTATCTAATTAATTTTCTAATATAACCTACCTACCCTAGACACTTAGTTTAAACATATGAATAGGCTTGGGATAGGTGGGGTTGGTCCATATCTTGATTTTACATGAATTGTAAATACTTGTCCATTTTTACTACAATAAGCACACATTCACAATAATTCAAACATTTGATACTCCAAATTTGATCAATCTTTGTCAAGATATACTTGGTACCTGAAACACTTAGATAACATGTTTAAATCAACAAATAAGAAATGCTTGTCATCATTAAAAGATAAGATGTGCTTATGTCTAATTTAGCCAACAATTTTCCCCCTTTTTGAAGATAGAAAACATTTCTATAAGCAAAAACTTAAAATAAAATTTTCATACCTTGGTAATCTATCTGTTGAGTATCACAAAAATGTGCACACATTTATACTAGAGAGATTGAAATATATCATCCGAATTTCAAAGCAAAGTGCAACATTTAATTTATGGCAATGTGCCTCTCAACTAAAAAACTCAATTAAAATCATAGAAAAACTCCAGGAATTAAGTTTTGATTTTAAATTATTTCTCTCCCTTTTGTCATGTCAAAAAGTAAAAGAATACTTCTCCTTCATTGAATAATCATCCTTAATATGATGCTTATGAAAAAATGTCAAATTTAGCCACAATAGTCATGAACAAGTACCTAAGCAAGCTCAATTCATTGATAATAGAAACCACTACATAGCTTTGTTGCTCAAAAGAAAATACATAAGGATAGCCACATGATTACAAAAAGATGTCACTTGAATGAATCAAGGATCACATACACCTCCAGATCTATCCCATAGAAAGATGCAATGCCAGATTATTTCACAAGGGTTCCCCAATCTAATGCGCCTATCTTGGCACGAGCATATACCTCAAGAAAGGTGGGTGCTCTATCAAAATAGAAATGAGTGGCTATGTCTTGGAGTTTCATGGTGGAGTATTGAGTACAGGTAAGCTCAGTGGCTGGTGGAGGTGAGACTTGAGTGTAGTTGTTGTGTGGATTTAATGGATACATGCTTCCATGATAAGAGGCATAGGGATAGTTTTTCGGAGTACTAGAGTCAATGATTGCATTTTCTGGTTAAGATAGGCCATTGCATTACAGTTGTAGTCAAAATTTCTCCCAATTTGATAGGCTACTCCTTTAAGATAAGAGACATCATTTTCAAGTCTTTATATGGAGTAACTAGGAAGAAGTGAAAAAGGTTGAGGAATGAACTCTTGGATGCCTTTTCTTCAGTTATAGCCTTTTTTCCCAAAGTCAATTCGCATTTTTTCAATAGGGTTTTGGGTTATTCTTTGGGGACACCGATCAAGGGTATTGCCTAAGTCAACTAATTTTGTGCCAATGGAATTTTTAATGATTTGGCAAACAATCATATTTGAGAAAATGATTAAAATAAAGTTGACAGGAATGCGTTTAAGAATTGCATATATAGGAAGTAGCCTAAATTGAAGGATTTCAGATTTTGTTTGCTCTAGGATAAATATTATGTCTAAGGATGAGGTTTACTATCCTAGCTTCAGGGGTTAGATATGTGGCATAGTAGCTTCCCCTTTGTTCTTAAAAAGTGATATTAGGAAGAAAGATGGTTCTTTTAATAATACTAAAGTTTACCACATCTTGATTGGTGGAAAGTTTGTCGAGGGGGTTGCCGATTGTGAGATCCACCAATTTAACATATTTTACAGTATCTATGTTTAACATTTCTCGGATGTCAATTTTGAAAAAACTAAAAGATGACCCATTATATATCCATGGAAGTAAAGGAATAATGGTCATTGGTGTCACCTAACAAGGTTGGAATAGAATTCATGGATGTCTTGTGATGAGAATAAGTGAAATGAAGGAGTAAGGAATTCCTAAAAATTTTGGATTTGGAAGAGGTGAGAGAGGTTTACAAGCTTAGAGA